>CM053790.1:24528535-24706035 GCA_028749045.1 Cupressus sempervirens
CTCCCATGGTGGAAGGATTGGAAGTGGTATCCTACCACTCCTTTGACTAGTTATAAACCCAAGTTCGATTATCAATGTCTAGTTCCCCACCTTCATATGGTTGAGACCCTTAACCAACATTGGAATTCATAGTCCTCTCACAATACTTGAAGTCTTATATTTTCCATGGTTTGCAAGCTATCATAGAGCCAAAGATATCTCACTTTTGTTGGTGTATTCTCTTCCAGGGGCTGTCGCTGGGCCCTCAACTCTGACATTTGGGTGTCCCAAACCTGAGATATCCTTTTTGTGGTCAGCTAGAAAGCTTCCTACATATTTTTTGGTTCTATAGGTGGGCTCAAAATTATAGGCTCTAGATTCATGATTTCTTCAAGCCCTTTTGCCCAGAATCCTTTTCCTAGCATGTGGTTGTTCTTGGTTAGACCCCCTTTTAAGTATTCCTAGATTTGGCATACTTTTAGAATGGAGATTTTGTTTAAGATCTAGAAATTGTGCAATGCAACTTTATTCTCTCACAAATTTCTTTATATAAATTTTGCTATGTATGCTAAAGTGTGTATTTGTAATAATGTCATAATGCAAATTCAAGTACAAATTGACAAGGTGGTGCTAGAGGTTACCCATCTATAGGAGCTTTTGGCTCATTAGGGTAATTCCCCATGCACAATCACCAAGGTGTAATCAACCACTTTATTTGGTGACTTTACTCCTCCTCATGGTCATCAGAGAGGCTATAACAACTTAGCTTGTCACTCACATACTCCTAGGTTGTAGCCTTTATGTAACAATCCTAGTGGTCATTTTGGTGGTCAACGTCACTCAACCTTGCCTTTGTGGAGGTCAAGAGTGGGATGGTATATGGTTGCTCCTCTTGTTGTCTTTTATGTTAGCAAGCTATTTGTTTATAAGGACCCTAAATGGGCTTTCCCCCAGTTAGATCTAGCTATCTCTTCTAGGTGTAGGAGCACTTAGGGTAAGGTAAAACCCTAATTCTAGTTTTGGTTTTTGGATAGTCTAACCAACCATGTGGTTAATAAGGACTAGTGATAAAGCCCCAAGGTGTGCTTAAGGGGTGTTAGTTGATAAGTTTTGATTTATGAGTCTAATTTGGTCAACTAGGTCCTGATAGTTGAAAATTGCAAAAAATGCTCTAGGAGGCAAAATGAGGAAAAATTTTAGAGAAGGGGAAAGGAGTGTGTCAAGATGGTCCTTAGGTGTTCTAAGGTCATCCTAGGAGGTTTTCTAACATTCTTTTCAAGTTTGGAGAATCTAGGAGTAAAACTACAAAAGTTGTCAAAAAGTTGCATTGACAACTTTGCAATTTTGCAAAATTGCTTGACAACTATTTAGGTAGTTTTGAAAACCAATGATATGCGGTAGTTATGGTTCAAATTTTAGATTAAGAGGAAGGATGAAGTCTATTTCAGACTTTTCCAACTCAATTCCAAGGGTTGGACAGTTGGATGTACGGACAATATCCAACAACAAGACAGTTTTGGGCATTTGAGCATAGCTTTGGAGATTTTTGGTTGAATTTTGGATTGAATGGAAGACTATTTTTAATGGAGTAGTATATTGAGTTAATTTTTAAATCTATGTGCAATATTTTTTGTTTTAAGTAGGCATTCAATAAGGTTTAGAAAATCTTTTTCTTGTGTTAGTTTTGTTCTCCAATTTTGAGTAATAGGCATGGAATGGGCTATAGCTTGTGTGTCCTTGGTCTAATCACCATGGGTCTTGGTGAAAAATAAATAGCCTTTATTTTTAAATATTTTCTATGGAGGTTGTGGAAGGCCATTTTTTGTTTTTACAAGCAAGCCCTAGGCAACCTACCAAGCTTGGCAAGGTGTAAGGAGATGCTTGTGAGGAGTTCTTGTGAAGAATAAATGATTTGAATAGGTAAATATTGAATTGGTAAGGTAAGATAAATGTGTAAGGGAATCTAAACTCAAAGGAGGAGGCTGGGTATAGATTTTGACACTTGTAATAGGGAAAACACTAACATTGCTTCCAAAACCCTTAAAAGTAGGGTTTTCTAAATTTGTATAGTATAGACACTACTAGAACCCTAGACCTACAAAATCTTCAAGAGGTTGTTATAGGGGAAAAAATCCTAGTATACACCAAGGTTCCTTGTTAAGGTTTTTTGTGATTTATAGCTCTTTCCTTGATTCTAGGAGGGCTAATAGGGGCTCTAGTGGCTAGAAGGCCTAGCTAGACAATTTTATGATTTGGGTGAAAGAACCCTAAAAGAATGGTGAAAAATGACGAGGAAAGCATTAATAACCTCAATAGGAGTGTTCTACCTTGTTTTTGAGGTACTTGGTGTTCTTGGGAAATTTTTACATTCTAAGCCAAAGAAGGCATTTAGGGTGAATTGGGAGAATGGCATTGGAGTTTTGAATGGTAGGTGAGTTTCTTGTGGGAAGGGGATAATAGAGGGATCCTCTAAGTTAGGGTTAGGAGAGAAGACCCTATAGTGGGCTAGGAGCAGCCTGGGAAGAGCTAAAAGCTCTTAGTTGAATAAGCTCCTCATCGAAGTGGTATCAGAGCCATAAGATTTGGCTTTTGGTGGCATGTTGTTGTTGAAATTACTTAAGGTCAATTTGTCTATTCGTGACTCACACTTAATCAATATACAGTTGCTACCAAGTTTCTTAGTTTCTACCAAGCTTCAAAAACTATGTACAACTTATGCCAAGTGTAGTTGTGTTTACTAAGTAATTTAGTGCAAGTGCTAGAAACTCCAATGTTAATTAAGTTCCATAGTGTTAACTGAGTTCGATAGTGTTAATTGAGTTCCATATTGTTAATCAAGTTTCATAGTGTTAACCATGTTCACTAGTGTCTACCAAGTCAGTAGTGTTAGCAATGTGAAACTAGTGTTGACCAAGCTACAAAGTGTCAACCGAGTGATTTAGTATGTGTCAAGTTTCATAGTGTTCACTGAGTCACACAATGCCAACCAAGTTTAAGCTACTTGGAAGTGATCAATATGAACTGAGCCTCTTCATCAACTGAGTTCTAGATGATGCTAAGTATTGACATGGTTTTCCAGTATAAAAAAATCACCAAATTTGTCTTTAGAACTTGAGTTATAGTAGTTGGGTTGACTTTGTGGATTTTGGTGAAACTTGTATTATAGTCGGCTCTAGTAAATTGTGATTTGGATTGGTGTAGATGTAATACATTTTATCATATCCAAAAGAAGAAGTGTAAGCATATGATGAGAAGAAGTGCAAATTAAAGAAGGCTACAAGTAGTATAAGGGACAACAAAGTATTATCTATCACAAAAAGGTGATAATTATAATTCAAGGAATCTTAACCAGTAAATCAGAGTTGTAGATAAAAGATTAGCCATTAGTTCATCCTAATAGGTGCATCAGTCAAATCCTTTAACATGGTAGACTTAACAGTCTTTGATAAATCTCTTTACCAAGTACATACTTCATTGTATGTTTTGTAAATCCTTTAACAAGGTGGACCTCACAGTCCTTATTGCTCCTAACATGATAGTTCATTAGAAGTGATCAATTATAAGCCTTAATAGGGCAACTTCATACTATAGTATTAAAGCTTTTGGGTATCATCCTCACTCTAGTTTGACTTTCTATTTGGAAGGTTTATGGGTCACCATATCTTGTGTCAAATTGCTATGAATTTTTATTTGCTTTCATTCTTTCATGCATGAAATTAGATCAAAATATTATATGAAGGATTAATTAGTGAAATAAGATTAAGTTTTATTGGGTTTGATTCACCCCTCCCCTCTTAGTAACCTTTTCTACCTCATATTTCTAATAGTATTCCATTGAGTCAAGTGGATCTTCGAAGATGGTGACCAATGTAGGGCTGGCAAAGGAAATGGACAAGCAAAAGAAACTCTTAGATGAAGACTTTGAAAAGGGTATAGAGAAGATGATTTTGTAGGATGAGATCCCTGAACTAGATCTTCCACTTGGTGAGTAGGAACCACTCCTAAAATCTCTCAAAGAATTTGGAGGGAAGAATCTAGAGAATGTGTCTTTATTCCATGGAAAGATGGATACAAAGGTAGTCTTAGAGTGTCTTGAGAGAATTGAGAACTACATTGAGTGTAAAGGGACAACAAAATCCCAAAAGGTGAGGTTTGAAAAGTTTAGATTGAAAGATCAAGCTTTGACATGGTGGAAGTTTGTGTAGGAAGAAAGAGAAAGTGAGGAGATGAAGCTTATAGCTAATTAGAAAGAAATGATGGAAAAGATAATAGAAACATATATACCAAAGGATTATGATATTTAGATCCATAAGCAAAGGTAGAGCCTCACGTAGAGAGAACTTGATGTGGCTACTTATACCGAGGAATTTTTGAAGTTGGCACTAAGGACAAGGGTGAAAGAAGTAGAGAGTATCAAGGTGGAAAGGTACTTAAATGGCCTTAAATGTTCCATATATAATGAGTTGAGTTTTTTTAGCCTTACCACTCTTTAGAGTTGTTTTCAAATGGCTAGGAAGGTGGAGGAAAAACTAAGGAAGAAAGGGGACTCTAGTTCTAAGAACATGGGAAAAGGTAAAGACTTTCGAGGTGGTTCAAGGGGAGGCTCTAGTAGAAGGAGTAATAAGTAGAGAATCTATGGGGAATCTAAGTGGAGTGAGAAGTCTAGTGAGACCAATCAGACATGAGGCTCTAGCAGAGGCAGAGGCAAATATGGAAGCAACAACAAAGGTTCACACTTTAGTAACATGAAATCTTATAATTGTGGTAAGCTAGGATATCCTGCTTATAGATTTCCAAGAAAGGAATCATCTTCTTATTGGGAAAAGAAGATTAACTATGTCCAACAAGAGGACAATCAAAAGGCAAGATAAGTGGATCTTGATGTGGAGAAAGATGAAAACCTTATGTTGAGGAGGGTGTTGATTAAGGAACCAATCAAGGATGAACGAAAGAAGAGGAGAACACTATTTAGAATCACATGCAAGATATTGGGCAAAATATGCAAGGTAATCATAGTTTCAGAGTCTACTAACAATTTCTTGTCAAAGGATGTAGTACAAAAGCTTGGTGTGACCAAGATTTCACATGTGTGCCCTTACAAGGTGACTTGGCTAAATAAGGGATAAAATGTCCTAGTGAATGAAAAAATGTGTGGGAAGACATAACCATTGGAAATTATTAGGATAGGGCCTTGTGTGATGTGCTTCCCATGGATGCTTGTCACCTACTATTGAGAATACCTTGGCAGTATGAAAGGGAGACGTATCCTTGGTAGTATGAAATGGAATACCTTGGCAGTACAAAAGGCTAGCCTAACTATTAGTATCCAATCTATAGTAGAAGAAGACAAGGTGGAGAAGTCCACTACTAAATCATTTCTCATGAGTGGAAAGGAATTCCTTAAGGATTTGAAGGAGAGTGAAGAAGTAGGTTATGCTACTATGCTAAAGCCTAAGGAGGAGAAAACATATACATCTATACCTATCCCTATAGAAGTACAAGATCTATTGGACTAGTTTAAAGACATCATCTGTGATGGAGCACCACCTACTTTACCACCTAAGATGGCTATAAGTCATCAAATTGACTTCACACTAGGAGCATCATTACCAAACAAGGCTACATACAAGATGACTCTAAAGAAGAACAAGGAGATTGCAAGGCAAGTTCAATAGCAACTTGATCAAGGGCTAATTAGGAGGAGCATCAGTTCATGTATTGTACTAGTGGTCTTAGCACCTAAAAATGGAGGTAAGTGGAGAATGTCTATTGATTCTAGGGAAATTAATAGAATCACAATTAGGTACATATTTTCCATTCCTAGGATATAGGACTTGATGGATTGTCTTGGTGGAGATAGGTACTTTTCCATAATTGATCTTAAAAGTGGATGCTATTAGATTAGGATGAAATAAGGGGATGAATGGAAGTCTACTTTTAAGACTATTGAGGATCTATATGACTAGTTGGTAGTTCCATTTGGCTTTGCTAATGCACCGAGTACCTTCATGAAAGTCATGAATGAGGATTTGAAGGATTAAATTGGGGTATTTGTTGTGCTATACCTAGATGACATTCTCTTCTTTAGTAAGACCAAGGAGGAACATATGAAACACCTAGATTTGGTATTAAGGAAACTCCAAGAGGAGAAGTTGACAGTAAACTTGGAGAAAAGTGAGTTCATGAAAGACGAACTGGTGTATTTGGGTTTTGTACTATCCCAAGGAAGACTTAAGATGGATAAGGACAAGGTAGATGCTATTTTGAGTTGGCCCACACCTAGATCTACTATTGAGGTCAGGAGTTTTCATGGATTGGCACAATTTTATAAAAAGTTTGTACAAAGGTTTAGTGAAATATGTGCACCTATGATGGATACAATCAAAGGGGGCATGAAGACTAAATTTGTTCAGATCAAACCTACAAATCAATGTTTTGAGATATTGAAGAAGTAGGTAGAAATAAAACCTATCTTAGTTCTACCTAGTTTCATGAAGCCATTTGTGGTGGAATTTGATGTTAGTAACATAGTAGTTGGGGCAGTTTTGAGCCAGGAGGGCAGACCAGTGGCATTTTTCAGTGAAAGGCTTAATGAAGCCAAGACAAGGTACTCAACATATGACCTAGAGCTTTATGCCCTTGTCCAAGCCCTCAAGAAGTGGAGGCACTACTTATTGTTGAAGGAGTTTTTTCTCTTCACAAATAACTAGGCCTTAAGTTTTATTAGCTCACAAGAGAAGATAAGTCTAAGACACATCAAATGGATGGAGTTCTTGCAGTCTTATACCTTCACTATCCAACACAAGAAGGGGAAAACCACTAAAGTGGCAGATGCTTTGAGTAAGAGGTTGTTGACGGTGCAAGAAGTCAAGTTGTAGAGCATTGGATTGGATGGTTTCAAAGATCTATATAAGGAGGACACTAACTTCTTAAAGGCTTATAAGGTATCTAATGATTTTTCTAATAATTTTCATAGTGATTTTGCTAAATATACCCTACAAAATGGACTATTGTTCAAGGGTCAAAATTTGTGCATTCCAAGGGGATCCATGAGGGAGAATCTCATATAAGAGAAACACAATGGAAGCATGAGTGGACACTTTGGTCTAAACAAGACCTTGGAACTTGTGGAAAGGTTTTACTACTGGCCTAAAATGTAGAGATATGTTAGGAGTTATGTGGAGCAATGCAACATATGTTAGAAGGCAAAGGGAACTTCACCAAATGTAGGGCTCTACCAACCTCTCCCTATTCCTAATAGACCTTGGGAGTGGATCAGTATGGACTTTATAGTGGGATTACCAAGAATTAGGACATGGATGGATAGTTTTTTAATGCTAGTATATAGGTTCAGTAAGATGAGCCACTTCATACCATGCAAGACTATACATGATTCAAGTAATGTGGCCAACATGTTCTTCAAGGAGGCGGTTAGGATCCATGGCTTGCCAACGAGAATAGTAGCTAACAAGGATGTTAAGTTTATGGGGCACTTTTGGAAGACCCTATGGAAGAGGCTTGGAAAAAACCTAGCACATAGCTTTGCCTACCATACTCAAACTAATGGTCAAACATAGGTGATAAATAGGGTATTGGGCAACCTATGAAGGTTCCTCACCAATGAGTATGGACAAAGTTAGGATCAAGTTATTCCTCAAGCTAAGTTTGCATACAATGATGGAAAGATTAGGAAAACAAGGCTTATTCCTTTCCAAGTGGTATATGGTACTCACCCAAGAGGTATAATGAAGTTGAGGGACCTACCTTCATATGACAAGGTCAGTGGACAAGCTAATGAATTTTTACAATTAATGAAGTAGGTACATGACTAGGTAAAGAAAATTTTGATGGAAGAAAATTAGAAGTTGAAGGAGAGGAAGAATGAAGGGAGGAAAGAGTTGCAATTTCAAGTGGGAGACTTGGTGATGGTGTATCTCAACAAGGTTAGGCTACAAAAGGGAATCCCTAGCAAGCTACAAATGAGGATGATTGGGCCATGCAAGATCCTTGAGAAGTATGGAACCAATTCCTACAAAATAGATCTACCAAAGGACATGTCTCTTTCTCCAATCTTCAATGTGAAAGACCTAGTACCATACATAGGTCCTAAGATGGATGACATAGAGTATCAAGAAGAGTTGAACAAGGATGCACCAAACATGAAGATACCTAAAAAGAAATAACCATAGGTTGAAAAGTGTAAGAATTTGGTATAGCTCTGATACCATGTAAGAATTTTCCTTAGGAAAAATAACACCAAGATTAAGAAGCACAAGCACTAGCAGAATATGAGATATTGGACTCTAGGGTGAAGAAGAGGACAAGAAATGAAATATAAAAGAAGAATTTGGTGAAATGGATGGATTTACCTAAGGTAGAGGCAACTTGGATTTTTGAGGATGGCTTTAAGAAGCTTAAAAGAATGGTGTAGAATGATGAGGAAATCATTAAGAGCCTCAATAGGAGTGTTGCACCTTGTTTTTGAGGTACTTGGTGTTCTTGGGAAGTTTTGGCATTCTAAGCCAAAGAAGGCATTTGGGGTGAATTGGGAGAATGGCGTTAGATTTTTGAATTGGTGGGTGATTTTCTTATGGGAAGGGGATTTTAGAGGGATCCTCTAAGTTAAGGTTAGGATAGATGACCCTATAGTGGGTTAGGAGTACCCTGGGAAGAGATAAAAGATCTTATTTGAAGAAGCTCCCCATCACTCCTCCTAGGCTAGAGGGAGAAAAAGATAAAGATGATATTGTTGCCTCCTCTATTGATGGATATGCTCCCCCTAACCCATCCACTAACCCTGCTAATTTATGGGGTTCTAATGAAAAAGATCCTCCCTTAGCTGGCATTGCTCTTGTAGCCTGACGACTTTCTTGTTTTCTATTTTGCCACTTTGTATTCTGCCTTTGCAGTTATGTATTTTTTGATGAATATTTGAATTATCCGGTGACATGTCGTGTGAACTTAGATCTTGTATCCCCCGACCTCTTTTTTTGTGAATATGTATCTTTAATATTTAATTAATAGGAAGAGGACTATTCATCAAAAAAATATTAGAGGAAAGTGAGTTATAATTCTTGATTCATCTTGATTTTTAGCATGATCCAACTCATTCTAAACATGTATCAATGTGTGAAAGTTCAATTTTTGTTATGTATGCAGAAGTCATTTGCTAAGATCAAATGGATAACTAAGTATACATATTTAAACCTTATCAAAATGTGGTTTTCAACTAGGACATGATGATTTATCAAAGAAACTTAATAGCCAAGAAGATACAATAATCATGGGATATGAAGCTTTGTATAAATTACTATAGATATATATGAAGACATGTTTGCTAAAAGTTTTCATTTATCGACATAATATTTATATTAAAAATGAAAAAAAAAAAAAAAAAATTTAATTCTTATATGTATTTTAATAGATATTCAATTTGAATAAGTGGATCATGATTAAGCTCATTATGGTCTTAAATATACAAAATTGAGAGAGAGAAAAAGTGTTTTAGTTGAAGAGTGATTGTATTACCAAGGAAAAATATCAAAGCTTGCTCAAGATTGTAAAATTTTATAGTGTGATTCAATTTATTCATCTCTTCCAATAAATTTGAGTCATATAATTTATCTCTATATGGAATAACATGTAAATTAGCTTGAGCAGATTTTCACAATTCATTATTTAGATCGATGAAGTTTCTAGATTTGATTGTGTTTAATGTTTTTGCATCAATGTCTTGAATCACACTCTATTATCCATCACCAAGATGAGAAGCACCAGATGATCTGATTTACTAGGATTTACAAGTTTTATAACTTAATCCAAAATATAGATTTAATCCTGATCCAAGTAGTAATTGTGTGGCTATGTGTTTAAAACCATTGAAATTACAAGAATATTTATGCTTAAAACACTTAATTAAATAATGTGTTTAATGCATATAAAAGAGAACAATAATGGATGAGAGAATAAGAAAGAGAATAAAGAAATACAAACAATTTGATATGGAGTTCATCTGGGTAGGACTATGTCTCTGGGTCCACTTCTCAATTGTGGGACCACTCTATTAAATCTACCAAGAAAAAATGCTTTCTTACAAATTCCAAGCTCCAAGCCTTCACAATCTCTTTCTTCTTTTACAATTTTTGGTGTAGAATAACACCTTATAAAATCTCTCCTAAGAATTCAATAATTCCCTCCTATTAATCTCTCACCACAATTTTTTCTCACAAGGACTAATTTCTCACAAGAAGTTCTTCTCCCAAGTCTAATTGTCTTCTAAAGGAGAGTAACTCCCTTTTTATACATAAAAATTAGTCATATTTGGTCTAAAACCAAATAACCACATAATAACCATTTTAACATAACAAATTAACAAATATAAAACCACAAGAATACCTCCTTTTGGCTCTTGTAAATTATAAACCATATAAAATAAACAAATCCCTTTTGGATGGATAAGTTTAGGATATTATTTTAATTATTTGTTTATATTTTGTTTGTTTATATTTTGAGGAGATTTTCTTTTAAATCTCATCAATTTTTTATTTTTTATTTGGAAATAAAGTACATGTCCACCATTTTATTAAATAAAAAATGGTGTAGTGGTAAGTAAACTTAGGGTGATATATTTTTTTTCCACATGAGCATAGTGACTAGATTTATGATGTCATCAAAATTACCTTTCGTCTTGAAAACTTCAAGTTGTCATAACTTTTTCATATGATCTCCATTTTCAATGAAACGAACACCATTGGAAAGCTTTTGATGAGCTCTTTCATTTGAAACCCATTGTTGACCACTTTTGAGATGATTTTTTCACCTTTTTATAGCCGTTGGTCCTAGTTTGACCAAACTTTGACTGGTCATAACTTTGTCATCTAAACTCCAATTTTGCCTATTCAAGTTGCATTGGAGTCAAAATTGTGAGGACTTCGACATGGTACCGATTATTGGAGTTTTGGAGATACTTCAAATTTTAGTGAAAATATCCTCCAGATCACCAGAGGAACAATAAGATCTTATTGTTTCTTATTGTTCCTCTAGTGCTTCTCATCGTGATGATGGATCATAGAGTATGATTCAAAACATTGATGCAAAAACACTAAATACAATAAAATGGAGAAACTACACCGATCTAAACATGTTATTTTTCTTTTCTTTTTGTACATGCAACCATATTAAAAAATTAAGCTTCCCCAAATTTTTCTTCTATACCAAAACTTGGGAGAGGGTTTTGTAGTGGACCAACTTATGTATGACCCACAAAATATGTCTTAGATATTTCAATTTTTATGTTTTTGTCAGACAACTACTTACTTGTCAAGTTCCTACAAAAAAACAGGTTTCAGTTTTGCATGTTAAAATATGATGCCACATTACATTCCTTTTTGGCCAAGGTATTGTAAATGCCCATAGAGAAATGGAGTGCCTATAGTTGTGCTCTAAGTCATGTTTGTTGGTGTGCCAAAGATGCATGACATTGACTAGATGTTTTTCAAATTTAGCCTTTGTGCTCTACAATTGAACTAATTGTATCCCACTCCCATCCTCACTATTGAACCTGGCTTCACTACATATAAAATTATGTCATACAGAATTTTCATTAATATCTAGATTTTATTTATTTATATTTAATCTCAAATTTTGTACATAATTATTTCCCTTGTCCTTCGCGTAATCTTGTTTTCTCTAATCCCTAAATTTATTCCCCAACTCCATGAAATGTTCTAATATATGTGCTTGCAACTAAGCTCTAAAGGCACTATCATATAGCCTCTTCATTTGTATAATTTCCTCTACTATTGTGTGAACTTTATTTCTTTTCATTCAATGAATTCTCATTGCCCTCACTTATTAAGGTGAATAGACAGTAAGCCAATGGCCACAAGCTTAGGTGGTGGTCTCTTCATCATGAGCTACTTTGTTGGTCTCCACATCAGCCAGTTGATTGGCATCCAAAAACTACGCCTCGCATGCATGGTAAAAGTGTCCAACTTCATAAGCTGAGAATGCAATATGATGGCGGACTAGAGAGCCCACAAGTTGCAGTTGGTATTATGTTAATCTATTGGAAAAGAAGACGTGTAGTCAAATGCTATAAGTATAGAGTAGTAGGAAAACTTTCCCCAGTGGTCAATTTTCTCTGTAGGTGTTTTCTTCAGCCACTGTTCACTGACTTTCTGATGGTAGGATGAAATGTGTCACTGTAGAAGATAGTTGTTCGGAAAATTTCCCTCGAATGAGGAAGTTTCTTGTGTGGGCCAATGATCATAAGGTTCAATTATTATTGTTGTTGATAATTAAACGGTTATGCTTATATATATTCAGTAGCTATGACTTTCAGGTATGGAAATGGTGCAGTGCAAACTGTTAGGTGCGAGAAATCAGCGAACGCTAGAAGCTTGCCTAGGCCCAACAGGACTTCGCGTGATACAAGAGGGGCATTTCAATGTTATAAGAGTAGGTCCTATAAGACGATCATATATAAAGTTGAAAATGAAAACTATTTTTGTTTGAGTTTTATTTCAATATGTAGACATAAATCTTATAATGTAATGATAAGTACAATATGACATTTAATTTATATACAGCTGATTTCAAAATTGTCTCTACAAAATTACAAGAACCTATTTTTTAAAATTTAAGTTTTATAGAAGTTAATTATTTCATGATTGAGTGATTAAATGAATTGAATTGATTCACAACAAAGAAAATTTCATTCTAACTAGAATAGTTTGTAAGTTTGGTATATTAGGAAAAATCTTAGGCATGAAACTTTGTATGTCTGATTCACTTGAAAATCTTCAAAGTTTGAATGAGCCAAATTCATTTAAAATCTCACTCTTTGGATGTTATTAATATCATTATTAAATTATTTTGAAAAACATTAGTGTCCATCTAAATCATAATGTTTGACTAGGTCATTGGCACATTCAATTGAAAAAAGCTCCACTTTGTACCTAAGTAACATCAATTCACATTATCATTGTTTGCTTCATAGAAGTTCCCTTGTTTATTGAGTTGAACCTTTTGAATAGTGCACTCATATGGTTTAGCTATATTTGTCTATAAAGTCTATAATATAAACATCATTGACCCTCATACCTACTAATTTTATGCATACATCATGCTAATGTCATTTATATATTTACATCATGCTAAACTCATTATTGAAATTATTCCTTTGAATGAATTAACTAGACTAGAAAAAACAAATTCAGTTGACTTTCATACAAAACCTATTGTAGTTAAAGCTACCACAAGGAAAATAAATAACTTGGAATTGATTATTAAATATTTTGTTCTACACCAAAAATTCTCAAGTTCATAATTTAGCCAGTGATGATCATTGCAGAATGGTTTCGATTGCATGCTTAAGATCTAACAAAGGAAAGCAGGTTTTTGTGATGTGTTTAACATCAATTGTGTGATGCACGTGATTAGAATACAAATATTTCTTCATAGGAAACCATAATAGAATTGTATGAACCAAACTATACAAGAAATATATGAAACTAATGAGTCCACAAGCATAGAAATCTAAAAAAAGAATTCAAAGCGAAGATAAGTAAAGAGAAAATTTGGATGCTTCAACATCCACATCAAAATATTTGAAGTATGTATAAGGAAATCACTTAGAAATGAAAATAATTGGAAATAATAATAAAAAGTAGTATACTAGAAGAAAGACTACTAAAAAAAAGTCATATTGTGTTTATTTCCAAAGAATAAACCAAAGTAGTCAAGGTTCAATGCTTTTGTGAAAAAAAATAAGATGAAGGAAATGAAAGAACAATTGGATTAGATTGAGAAAAATCAAACTTGGGAACTTCTTCCCAAATTAGAAGATTTTTTTTTTATTGGAGTAAAGTGGGTGTTTTGAGAAAAAAATAGACAAGGATGGACGAAATGTGAGGGGAGAGGCAAGATTGATCCACAAATAGTATACTTAGGTTGAGTGCATTGATTTTGGAGAGACTTTTGTTTCTTAAATGAAATCCATTGGGATATTGTTTGTATTTGCAACTTTCAAGGACTCTAAGTCTATTAGATGAATGTGAGATCAAAAGTCTACATTGGAAAACAAGAAGAAATTAAGTTTCTACATGATCTAGATATTGTATGTAGACTAAAGAATGCTCTCTATGGGTTGAAGCATCCTACCAAAGCTTCGAATGGAATTTTTCATAAGTATTTAATGGACCAAAACTTTCAGAAGATTTTGGTGACAATAATATTTCTTTTAAATTTGAATAAAACAAGTTCTTAGTAGCTACAATTTATGTAGACAACTTAGAATTTGGAGGAAATAACATGTATAAATAACATGTATACGATTTTTTTGGTGATATGCAGGATGAATTTTAAATATCCATGACTATCTGGTTGAATTTATTTCTTGGATTATAATTGAATTGGTATAGTGAAGGTTTTTTTTTATCTCTAAGTCAAATCTTATATTGACATTTTGAAGAAGGTTGGAATGGAAATTGCAAAGTAATCTATACTACTATGAATACCTAATGTAAAGTTGATGAGAGAAGGTAAATCCTTCAAGGAAGATCAAATAAAATAAAAATCATTAACCAAATAATTACTATATCTAATTTCTACTATAATAAACATCATGTATGTTTTCTATCTGGCGGCTATATTTTAGAAATAGCTAAGAGAATCGCATGTTGTCTGTTAGTTCTAGTGGAGATGGATTTAGCATGGAAAAATCTTTTCATTTTTGGGCATTCCTTTTTCTTTTCAAGCCTTAGCGGTGGATCTTTGGAATTTCATGTTGGACAAAATTGCCAAAAAGCTAGACTATTGGCTCACTAAGCCTCTCTCACTTGTTGTAAAAGTCTAAATTTTCTCTAAAGTTTCAGCAGCAACTCATGTTGTCTGCTCATCTTATTGAGCTCTTTCTAGAGCCTCTTACGCTAAGCTAGAAATGTTCTCAAAGATTTTCTCTAGACCTTAGACATGGGGCATTATGGCTTCCACTAAGTTGTTTGAGATTATTATTGTTTTCCTAAAGAATTTGGTGGTTTGGGTCTTATTTCCATTCAAAAAAAAGGTATTTCCTTATGTGTTAAGTGGATCCTTAGAGCTCTTACCAAGGGTGAAGCTTGGAAAGCTCTCCTCGGCATTAAATCCCCTCTAGTTTTCTTGCCCATCGACTGACATGGAAGGGGATAGGATTTCAAACCCTTCTCATAACCTCTAATGGTAGAATTACAAAGTTATGAATCAATTTGAGTATTTCTATCTAAAAATATTTCTTTTCAAACATATGATCAAGATAAATTCATTCTTGCTAAGTTATATATGGTCTCACACTTTTCCAATTGGAAATTTCTATTAAATGCATTTTTTGTATTAGTTTGTATCTAATTACTAAAGAAATAAAATTATTTGGAAAAAGTGGCATTTCAATAGCTCTTACTATTTTCTATGACATTTTAAAAAAAACATATTAGGACCATTTTAAAGAGCTTAGAGTCAAGAATATTCACATATATAGTTTATAGTGTTTTGATTAGATATAGTATATTGTAATTAAAAGATTCTACAAGTACGTATTTTAACACTTGAAAGTATGTTGGTTTTGAGAAAGAAAAGAATAGTAAATTATATCAAAAATAAAATAAAATTATATGGCGTTCTAGAGGAGAGAGTCCTCTTCTAGAATGTATATTTCTTCTCTTGGTTAGAATAGTTTTATTTTGAAAAATATGATGGAAAATGAAAACTATCAATTTTAGGTGAGTTGAAATTTGAATCATTATAAAAGAGAAAATATAGGTGTAAAGCCTATTTTTATTTATTATTTTTATATCTATATTATAGTCTCAGATCAAAGGGAAATAAGTTTATTTTCATGTAATTTTGTGGTGGGAACTAGACCCTTAATTTTTAGCAGTTTTTAGTAACTAAAAAATCATCTATGAAAATTGATAAAATATATCAATTTCCATTTGAAATAATTATTAAGAATTATAATCCAAAACTTCATCCATTTCTACACATTTCCTTAGTTTACTTTATTTTCAAATTCAAAATAATAATACCAATTTTATGTCATTGAAGGTGAACAATTATACTTTTGCTAGCCTTTTCCTTTACAAAGGGTGACACAGGTTTGTGCTTCTACCCCTAAAAATGTTTACATTCAAGGCCCTTTTGTGGTCAAGAGGATATAGAAAGTTTAGGAAGTAGTCAAACCATGGATTTGTTGGGTGGGCAACAAATTAAGAGATGGGCTTTCCATGAACCAACACAATCTATGGTGATTGCCCCTATTTTCCATTGACAATATCCCCATAGCTAAGATTCAAGGTGTCAATTTCAAACGTGGCATCAGGACACCCAAGGATATTTTCTCTAGAGCCAATATGTGTATGATATCTTGGGATGATTTGTAGATCTAGTTCCATTTGTCTCACTCAGATGAATAGACTTTTAATTTACTGGTCTCTACCTTTCCCTCTCATTTGCTTCACAAGCTCGAAATCTAGTCCATCAAGCCTTGATGGAAGGAATGGAAATGGTAGCATCTACTCCTCTTGTTAATTATAAGCCTATGATGGTATATATGTGGTTGGTTCCTCAATTGGCCATGGTTGAGACTCTCAACCAGTGCTCGCACCTCCACTCCTTAATAAAATTGGAGATATAGGATAAATACTATTTGGAAAGCCATTAATAAGCCAAAGATTGCACACTTTTCCTAGTGTGTCCTCTTCTAGGGTCTACCCTTGGGTCCTTGGCTCAAGCATCTAGGTGTTTGTAATCCTCAATGACCGTTTTATGGTCAACTAGAGTCTTTCTTGGATATCTTATAGTTTTGTTGTAGAGCTCAACACTATTGCTTTGGAGCCATTATTTCTTTAGACCCTTTAGGCTAGAGCCTTTCTCCTAGCATATGATTCTTCTCAAGGACTCCACCAGAATTCCCTTTAAGTTTATTCAAATTTGGCATGCTTTCGGGTTGGAGACCTTGTTCACTTTATGGAAACATAGAAATGTTGTGCTTTTCACTTGCAGTTTTCTTGACATCAATATTTATATGTACACTAAACCTTGCATATGTAATAACGTGTTACTCCAGATTCAAGCACAAGCCAAAAAAGTGGCTCTAGAGGTGGCTCACCTACAGGAGCTACTTAATCATTTGGGTAATGCTCCATATACAATTTACCAAGTTTCAATGGATTTTGTTTTGATGGAGTGGACTCCACCTTGTGGGTGTCACTGAGGGCACAGATCTTTGGCATGCCACTCTCCTAGCATCTGAGATGTTTAATGCCACTGCTCAAATTCTCTATGGCATGGTTTTGGGTGATCATTGATTGCTCTAGCCTCTGTTGGTAGGTTGGCTCCTACTGCCTCTGATGCTAAGTCATCCTTCTCTCACTTGGATCTAGCCATTTTGCCTCCTAGGGTGGAGGGAGAAGGAAAATATGACAAGCTTATTGTTGAAGATGGATGGGCTCCACCTTAAGCCTCCTACCGACCACAAGAATCATTGGGTTTTAATGATAGAAAAGACCCTCTTCCCTTGGCTGACACTACTCTGGCTTCCTAGGTTTTTTTTTTATGAATAGCTTTTTATTTTTGGCCTAGTATTGACTGGAATCTCATGGGGTGATCTTGTATCCCACGACTCTTTTTTTGTGAATACGTAACTTTTATATTTGAATTTAATAGAGAAGGGACTATGCATCAAAAAAATCTCTCAAATAAACCCTCTATAATTAATATTGCACTTGTTTATTTAACTCTTCACTCTCTAACATAGTCATTTATGGGTTTCCTTATTTTGAGAATCATCTCAAGAAATTAAGTCATTTTTATGACTAGTCTTCCTTATTGGTGGAAATATATTGGGTAAATTATCATATATAATATCCTAAAACTTATCCAATAAATCTATAACTTCTAGAGTTATATCTTTTTTCTCCATCTTCATGAACTCTTTGAATTGAAATAAAAGACATATTGTGGCATTAGTACATACATTTTCCTTTATTTACTTGAATAGATTTATCTTGTGTTGATACTCCAACCTTTGTCAAGGAATAGGTATCTGCATATCCATGATGTAATAAATGATGATAAAATTGACATGGTCTCCCTACTAATAGTTAAGGAAACCTCCATAGGATTAAAAACACACAATACCTCATAATAATAGCTTCCAATTTTAAACTTTACAAGACATTTCTCATCGACCAAATCCTTCTGATCCTTGTGCAACCAAACATCCCTATATGCATTCAGCTGCTTTCTTCTCTCTAACTTTATTTTATCCACCAATTCCTCTAAAAAATATTATCAAAATTACCAATATCAATAATAACATTGTGTATATTACTATTACACATAAAAATTATGTAGAATAAATTATTCTATTTCTTAGGTTCATTTTCATCATTTAGTAAGCCTTTTCTAGTGACAAGGACCTTTCCTCCTTCAACATCATCAAAATGTGATGAAATTCCATTTTCACCTACATGTGTGACTTGTGAAATTATATATATTTTCTTATATTTGTTCTCCTCTAATTTTGAAGACACTCATAAGCTCTATATCTTTCTTTTTTGCCATGGAACATGTACCACAAAAACGTCTTCTTCTTGGTCCTTCCCCTCTTCTTTTGTATCACCAATCTCTAATATTTTGGTCCTAAGGATCATGATATAATTTATTACTTCTCTAATTATTATTTTGACTTGATTGATCTCATTCTTCTTCCAATCCTCATTTTAGCCTCCACAAGACTATGAACGAGGACTTCCTTTGTGACTTTTTCCACTCTCCTTACTCTCAAATTTCTTGTTAAGTATTCTAACCATAAATGAAATTGACCCATCTTAAATGGTAGGGATTCATAACATAATCAAATATTCTTAAATACTTGGCCTCAACCCATTTATGGAACGAGAAACCTTCTCATCGTCATCTTAGAATGTCCCATTCTGATATGGACTTGATAGAACTATTTTTATAAATATTCCTAGACATATCTTCTTTCTTAACTATCCCTTTTAATTCTTCAAAAAATTAAGATCATAGTCAACATGAATACACTTTATATCCAACTTCTCTACCATCTAGTCCCATCTATTTATCTTCCCCTCCCCTCTTTTGTTTCTTTCTAACCAAACCTCTTTCCAACAAATTTTAGCACAACCTTTCAACTTGGTCTTTATGAATTTGACCCTATAAAGAAGTTCTAATTGTTCATACTCAAAATAATATTTCATGTCAATGATCCAATCAATAAATTCTTCTAGTTTTATATTTTTAGAAAATTAAGAAAATTTAATTTTTGGCCTCTTTCCAATCTTGGAAATAACCTTGCAAACATAGATTCCTTAGGATCTCTAGCAACTTCTTGCTCCTCTTGAAATTGACCCTGCTCTTCAAGTTCATCCCCACTTTCATCTATTTCCCTAATATTGATTTCTTTTTATAGATCCCCTTATAATACTTCCACTTTATCTAGAGGGCTCTAAAACCCTCTTCTTTTAGACCTACAAAATTGTTCCCTCATGGATGTGTTTTTTTGCACTTATCTCTCAAGATAACAACTATTGTCCTAGCACAAACTACCTCATGTAAATGGAAATCTACCTACACACTAAATAACTTCTACTTTGATACACATAATGAAGGTCACTCCCTTATTCAACCAAAATACATAACATAACATAACAAAAAAATAAAAATACAATTTCTAGAACAAATTAATGGTAACAACAACAACACTTTCTTTCTATTATCCTAAATGAAATGACATTGCAATCAATAAGGAAATGAATATAAAATTGCAAGAAAAAATTAATGGAAACAATAAAAACACTTTCTTCTTATTGTCCTCAATGAAATTAAATTAGAATGTGTAGAAAAATAAAATCCTACAATGATATATGTATCTTTATCACAATAATATTTAACAAAAAGACACAATCTACACTTTTGGACTAACTCTAAAATTCTACATTAGCCTGATATAATAAACACAATTAACTACCTTAGTATCTTAAAAAAAGTGTATTTTTTTTTATTTGGGTGCCCAATGATTCAAATTCTTGCTTCAAGTGATTTATACTAAAACTAGAATTCTCAAGGCCCGACTTCTATAAACTATAACTTGTGAACTGTTGAGTCAATTAGCTATTTTAATCCATTTCAAAGATGGCACAAAATGATCTATATCCTTGAGTCACAAAGTTCCATTTAAACCAAGGTTTGAGTCACTTTTGGAGCATCAAAAGCCTTGAAAATTGAGTCCAAAGTTTTTGTACCACCCTGCCAAAATAGAAAAATGCAGTTTCTTCAAAACTAGACTTGACATTTTCATGAAACTTTATTAGTGGGCCTAAATACCCTAAATGAATTGTCACGGAAGAAAAATGAACAATCTAAATCAAATTAAAAACTTAATAAAAAATAGTAACCTAGTCCAAAGATTTTTGGATTATGGAAGATTTTCTCTCACACCCTAGATGCTCCTACATCATTAATTTTCAATTTGAGTAGGTGAATCAAAATAAGGTTCATTATGGTCTTATATATACCGAGCAGACAAAAAATGCATTTTCTAATTGAAGATGATTGTATTACCAAGGAGAATTATTATCGCTTCTTCAAGAATGTAAACTTTGATAGTGTAAATCAATTTGTTCATATCTTCCAAGACTTGAGCCATATAATTTATGTCTTTATTGAATAATGTGTAATATATTTTTCTTTTTGTACATGCAACCACATTTGAAAGATAAGCTCCCCCAAGTTTTACTTCCATACCAAAACTAGGGGCAAGGCCCTATAGTGGGCCACCTTATGTTCGTGTGCCCTAAAGTATGTCTTAGATATTTTATTTTTTTAAAGAAAATTTTTTGCAACTTCTTACTTGTCAAGTCCACTCTTAAAAAATTAGTTTCAATTCTAAATGATCATACATGATGCCACATACACGCCTTCTTGGCCAAGTTGTAAAAAAATGGTTATTAAGAAAATGAAAGACTCATAGTTGTGCACTAAGTAATATTTTTTGGTTTCTTGAGGTGACATCACATGATCAATTTCTTTTCCAAATTTAGTGAAATCATTTTTAAAGATAATTATTGATAAAACACTTTTTGTGCTCTACTATTGAACTAATTGTGTCCCACTCCCGTCACCACTATTGAACCTCACTCTATTATCAACTCCTCCCCCTTACATGTAAAATTATGTCATACATATTTTTCATTCATATCTAAATTCTCTTCATTTATTTATTTTTTATCTAATATTTATGTTTATACTTAATTATTTTTATTTGTACTTATCTCTATTCTTTAATATAGTCTAAAGATTTGCTACTACATTTTACATGTGCTACTACATTTTACATATAACTACAAATTTCGACCTAAATTGAATACTAGCCCTTGACTTAAAAATTATCTCCTTTACTTAGTTTTCTTAGTTCTTTTTCACTCCTTCAAAATTTAATTTCTTGCAGACCCCATTAAATGAACCTAATAATATTAAAAGGTATCCCTAAATTTGTTCCTTTAACTCTATGTTCTAAATCTATATGCTTTCAACTAGTGTCATATAGCTTCTTGATTTGTATGAATTCCTCTATATTGTGTGCAGTTTATATCTTTTCAATCGATGACTTCCCATTACCCTCACTAAGTGACCGTTGCTTTTCTCGGTAGCGACCAGTCAGTAGGGCAATGGCCACAAGCTTAGGTGGTTGTCTCTTCACCATGAGCTACTTTGGTGGTCTCCACATAAACCAGTTGATTGACATCCAAAAACTACGAGTCGCATGCATGCTACAAGTGTCGAACTTCATTAGCTGAGAATGCAATATGATGGTCCAGTAGAGAGCCCACAAGTTACAGTTGCTATTATGTTAATCTCTCGAATTCTATTAAGTATAGACTAGTAGGAAAGCTTTCACCAGAGGTCAATTTTCTTCAGCCATTCTTCACCGATTTCCTGATGGTAGGATGAGATGTGTCATTATATAAAATAGTTGTTAGGCAAAAGTCTCCCAAATGGGGAAATTTCCCGTGTGGGCCGTTATCTTAGGGTTCAATTGTTATTGTTGTTAATTAGACGGTTATGCTTAAAGATTTTCAAGCACATTGACTTCCATACAAAGTAGGGAAATGATATAGTGGAAGGTGTAGTGTGCGAGAAATCTGAGAACACAAGAGCGGCATTCAATAGCGTAATGTGGTTTATATTTGGAGATCCTATCAAGCGATCAAAAATCTTGTATTTAAATATATAAAATTTTAAATGATAATTATTTTTCTACGAGTTTTGTTTCAATTTGTAGATATAAATCTTATAGTGCTATGAGAAGTCCAATCTGATATTTAATTCAAGTACAGTAAATTTTAAAAATTGTCTCTCAAAATTACAAGATTTTTTCTTTTATACTTTAAGTTTTATGGAAGTTAAATTATTTCATAACCAAGTGAATGAGTGGATTGAATTGATTCACAAAGAAAGAAATTTAGTTCAACTACAATACTTTCTAAGTTTGGTTCACTAGGAAAAATTTCAGGTATAAATGGGAAACTTTGTATGTCCAATTCACTCGGACATCTTCAAAGTTCGTATGAACCTATTTCACTTAAAACATATGGCTCTTTCTACATTATTGATGGGTATGTGTAGGATCATGGTGGGCTATAGAATGACGATGTTAAAAAAATACAAGTCTTAAAATATCCAAAAGTTCTTTACATCTTCCTCCTCAATCCTAATACCAAAGCAAAAAAACCATTACCAAGCATTATCGGGTATCTAACATATTAGTTCAGATACTTGATATATTGAATACATGATATAATATCAGATATCCAATCCTTTACCACTCAAACTTAATGAGAAGAATCCCATGAAAATTAGAGGGTTTTGATTCAAACTTAGTGAGAGGTTGAGATTCTCTCTTCCTTAATCCTTGTGATCAAAATTTAACTGGTCAACTTTATGTCTCTTTTATTATTATAGAATGAGACAAATTATAATTTTGTCTTTTAATTTTCTTTTTAGTTACAAATTGTTGCATACATTTAATATATATAGTTTATGTGCTATATTACATAAGGTAGTATTATATTATATTATATTATAGAGTATAGCATTATATCATATTATATAGTATATAGGATATATTACATTACATATATTATGTCTAAAATGAGTAGCCAACTTAATATAATGATGGGCCACTATTGCCTCATCCATGTTTCTGGAAGCTACTCCTAAGGAGGAGTAGTTATAAAATTGAGAGATTGAGTATTATTTAGCTATGTCAAGGGTCTTCTAGCCCTTTTCCATTTATTTCAAAGGGTTAGATAGATAATCATGTTTAAGACAATAATGAGTAGAGAAACTCATTAGTGAGAGGCTTGCTAAGAGAAGAGATTGGGAGAATTATTACTTTATGCATTGAAGGTTTTTCACATCATATAGTGTCATCAATGCAAAAGGGGGAGATTATTGGATTGATGTTGAGATTCTTTATTCAGGAGATTTTTGGATTGGAGAGTAGAATCATTGTTGATTGTGTTTGGCATTTATGTTTCTCAATCATGTCATAGTATTTGTTTATCAAATAATGCACAGGTGTTGTTGATTGGTGTAGAGATAGGTTTGGTGGAGTCACAGTCTAATAAAGCTATGCTTGAAAGTTTTATGGAATTATGCCTAGTGACTTTATATGTTATGTTTTGCATTACATGTGGTTTTGAGATGATTCTCTGAAGCTACAAAGGATTTGATGAAGAATCATTACTATTAATATTTATTAAAAATCCAAGATAATGGTTTGGTAGTTTGATCGTCGTGTTTTAGTGGAGCATAATTTTGGTCAAAATTTAGGATACTTTATGGAGACTTATATTAGATTATGTTTCTACATATTTTCTTGAGGATTATTTATTGAAAAGTTAGTTTTTTTGTTGGATAGAGAAGAGGATGTTTCTGCAATAGAATGACATCATACAAGAGCCAATATCACCAAAATTATGGATGGCATGGCAATAATGGTTGTTAATATTCATGAAATGGACTAGATTGGAAAATATGTAAATAAGTTTGATGGTAGAGCAGTTTATTTCCTTTCATTGGGATTTCATTTCTATTTATGTTTATTGTATTCCATCCCATCTCTTTGATTTTTAACTTTTTTTCTGATATATTTAGCCAAAAAGCAAGAAAATATCATATAGAAAAATGAATACATGTGATAGTAAATGACTTGCACCAATCTTCCATTTGTTTTGTTTTATTTTGAATTTGAGAATTTCTAATACCTAAATACAAGACATTGATGCCTTCAAATATAATTTGTTAATGGTTAAAAATAGGATACAAAAGAAAACACTTATTATATTATCATCTAGTATCTAACAAAAAGATCTATTCAAACCCCACTTCTTTGGAATATTAAAAAGCATATTGAAAATTTGGCTCTTATAATTTGAATACTACATGATAATTTTGTTCTCAAGCATGGACAAGTCAACATCTTTGGTATTGATGGGCCAAGTTTCCATGAAGATTTGATGGTCTTTGCATGAGGTATAATTTAGTAGAATTTGTAAAATCCATAGTAAAGTTTGTTTGGATGCAAAATCAAGCAAGTTTTCTTTGAAATATAAGTTATTTGATGAGTAGGACATTCTGCAACCAAATGGATAAGAGTGAAGTATTTTATATCCATTAGATTTAGGAGGAGAATGAAATCCACGTAATGTGCTATATAATAAAGCATGTTTTTGGTGTGGTAGTGTTCATAGGTAAAATCATAGGAGCACACATACTATATATTGAGGATTACTCCCATTAGGAAGATTAACACATTTATGCTTCAAAATTTTCCATTGATGTTTTCATGATTGAGATGTTCATGAGAGAAGATTAAGTGTTGTACAACATGTTATGTCTTAGGCTAGAATTGTACTCATTCTTTGATAAATCTAGAAATGTTCATGGGAAAACATTCACTATTGTGAAACATGTTGTGTCTAAAGATGGAATTGTACATATTCTTCACTTTGCATTGAATCATTTTCTAGAGATTTTATTGATTTTTAATGACTATTGACTATCATATTCAAATCTCCATGATAATCCTATTTATCATGTTTCTTGTTTTTTGGTGGTGTTGTTGGTTTCTCCTTAGTTCTATGAGTCTTAACTATAGATGTTGGTGGCATTGGACGATCGATGAATTTCTATCATCTCAAGTTAGCTCCTCACTTTGAGATGGTTCTTTGCATGAGAAGCATTTTTTAAACTTTTGGATTTTTGTATTTAAAAAAAAAAAAAATTGCTGGTAACAAATGTGAAGAATATATGTTTTGTGAAGCTTTATTTTGGGGAGAATTTTGGGACTTGATATTTTTCTCAATATGGATTATTTTCAAGAGATCTTCAGAGTATGTGATTGATAATTATACCCTTTTTTGATCACTAGACAATGACAAAGATCTATTGCACGTCCCAGGAATAATTGTTGAATAATTGAAGACTTTGTGATTTAAGAACACAAATCAAAGTTAAATCTTTCTGATGGTCACAAGACAACTTCATGGAGCCTTGCTTGGTTCAAGGTTTGTTACTTTAGAAAAATAAATTCTCAAATTATGTATTCATATTATACATTCAAAATATTTCTCTATGTAAGCCTTGGGGGGTTGTTTAAGCTAATTTTAATATTTTTAGGATCAATGTAATAAGGGGGGAATATTGGTGTCAATGGCTATAAGATTAGCATTGATAACTACCTACTTAATATATCACTTATAGGAACTGACATATTTCAATTGTTGTTGATATATGTATAAATATGTTCAACATATGCATGAATAAATATAAAAGCCATTTCATGTCATTTTTTTCTAATTTACTAAAAAAAATTCTTCAATCTCTTAGTCAAGAGTGATGATGATTTTGTTTTTAATCTTTTTAAAATATTTTGTTTTAATTAAATTGTTAATAGGGCATAATTTCTACTTTTTAAACAATTGACTTATGAAAAGCATAATTTGACCTAAACTTAGCATTTTTTATTTATTTTTAAATATATGCAATTATCTGTACTTTGATGTTGGAGAATTGTTTTTAAAAAAAAAACCATAGACATTGGTAAAGTTATTAAAATAAGAAGAAAGTATGTTAGTTCAAGTTTTTGCTCTAGTTTAGGTGAGAAATCAATTGAAAAAATAAACTTATTCAAAAGGAAATTGCGTATTTGGAATCTTTATACTTTAATCTATGATGAGATTTTCTTTCTCAAAATATTTTAGTGAAAATATATTCACATATTTGTTCAAGGTGTGTATTTCATCTAAAAATTGAAATGGCCTCCAAGGTGCAAACAACTAGATCCAAGGTTATGGTTCAGTTGACCATGTCTTATCCTAAAAAAAAATGAAGTTATCTCGATAAAGTAGTAATTCAAATTTTATAAAATGAGTTTGCATGTGTGGAAAAATGTCACATGTTGTAGAACAAGGTCACATTTTATTTCTCAAATTTTGTAAGGCTTCTTCAAACAATGTCACATTTTGTAAAATGGGTTCACATTCCATTTTTATAGATAGTGATTTTGTTCCAAGTTTAAGGTTTGGGAGTCCAAACCTAAATGTGACCTCATTCTATATTTTTATGACCTTATTTCATAGAGATGACTTTCAAAAAATATAACTAAGTATAGATCCTTCCCTAGAAGTAGATTCAACTTCTTGCACTTACCCTCAATATAGATTGTTTCCCATAGGTTTGATGAGATTGTGATTGAGTATTGTCTACATTAAAAATAATTAAAGATTAAACGATGGAGCCCTGTGTGCAAGATTCTAAATCTAATCCTTGGTCAAATAATTCAATCTAGTACTATGATTCAAGTGTCTAGGGTTGATAACTTAAGACACCATCTAGCTTAACCTTTTTTAGGGTCAACCTTTAGAGTTAAAAGATAGTTTTATGGAGTTACATTCGATTTTGTAATTTTTTCTTCAATGAAAGATCTTCTAAACAATATATATTATTTAATGTACTTAGCAAGTTTTGTGACATATGCCTTCATGGGGATTCCTTGGTAGATTTAAATTTGTAAAAGTGTCTTTATAAGAATGATATATTTACATCAGTATTTATATTTTAGGGTGATTGGTTAGTATTAGTTCCTAAGTGGTTATAATTGTAGTAAATACAACTCCTCAATTGTGTTTGTATAAAATTTTCTCTTTAAACATAACAAATACATCAATATTTCATTAAACATTTTTTTATAACAAACATTGATATATTTTGAGTTTGCAACTAAATAACAAGGATGCTAGTACTAACTTGTACAAGTGTCCAAACAATTTTAGTTACATAAAAAAATATGGACTAGTTCAGGTAATTCATATTAGATATATATTTCCATAATCCTACATTAGAAAAAGGAATAGTTGGAATTAATGAAACAAGTGCTTAAACTAAGACAAAATTTTATATAATTTATAAGACAATTCTTCCAAATAAACTACAAAATCCAAAAAGATACGTATCATAAGAAAATAAATGTTAATTAAAAATAAAAATAAGTCTACAATATTAGTAGCTAATGAAAGATTACTCATAGACCTTTATTCTCTTTGATTATATATCCATGTTCATGGTTTTAAGATCATGGCTTTTGTTTTTCATCAATGCATATATAAATGAATGATTATTTTTAAAGTCCACCAAAAAACTAATCATTCTTCTAAAGACTTGCAAGATATTTGTGTTGTTAGAAGGAGAATTTTTATATTAAGCATAATTTAGGATGGAAAATGGTAATACTTACTCATTGCTCAACTTTCTAATCCCTAATACTTTCTCGTTGAGACTTTGTAATTGAATATAGTATGGTTCTTTTTTAAAAATAAAAGTCTATTTTTAAAAAGCTTTATGATAGCTTGACAAGATTTATATTATGTTATTGATGTTGAAAATTTAATTCATTTCCAAATGTGATTTTTGATCTCTTCAAATTTAAAATTTCACATGTTAAGCATTTATGTATTCGTTCTTTTCATAATCAGTTTGAGAATTCTGTGTGAAGTTTGGTTTCAATGTACATTATAATTTTATATTATTTTTAACTACTTGGGTAGATTTTAAAAAAATAGATATGATATATGTGTGAAATAAAGAAAATATCATTAAGGGTTGTTTATGTGCTTGATTAATAATATTCTTAAATTGCATCATGTCCTAAAACTTTATTCAAAAATTTTCTTATTTAACAAGTACCACATAGTGGCTTGTATTTGTGGTAAGTTTAATTAGTTATATCATAATAATACATTAAAATTAATAGTTATAAGAAAACCAATTTATTTGGTGACAACAATAATATTTAATAGAGAAGATTTTATCTATAGAAACTATAATATAAAGATAACCATATTCATAGACTAATTATTTACATAAGTATACTAATATTTCATATTTAATTTTTCACAGAAACCTAAACCCTTTATTAAAGATACAAAAACCTTGTAAAATATACATTTGCTAAATATATGGTGAGAAATTGCATACATGTAATAAGATCAATAATAGAAAATTTATAGAGTATAATATGAATGTTTGAATTTGAAACATATATAGATATCCTCTAAATATAAATAAAAAAAACAATAATCGCATAAGAGGACCTCAAAATGAATGCTTGCATTTAATAAAAATAGGCCAGATCTATAAGATTTCCATAATCCATTAACACGAGTTATAATTTCTAGATTTGATTGTGTGTAGTTTTTTGCCATCAACGTTTCGGATCATACTACATGATCCATCATTAGGATGCATCCTAATGATGGATCATGTAGTATGATGCGAAATGTTGATGGTAAAAAACTACACATGATCAAATCCAAAAAATTATAACTCATAAAAATAGGTTTTAATAAAATATGTTGGTTTTTTCTTAGTTCTTTGAGTTTTAATTATGGAGGTTGGTGGCATTGGAGGATGGACGAATTCCCATCATCTCAAGTTAGCTCCTCACTTTGAGATGATGCTTTGCATGAGAAGCATTTTTGAAACTTTTGGTTTTCTATATTTTTTTTCCTTTTTGATGCTAACAAATGTGAAGAATATATGTTTTGTGAAGCTTTATTTTGGGACTCAATATTTTTCTCAATATTGATTATTTTGAAGAGATCTTCAGAGTATGTGATTGATAATTATACCCTTTTGTGGTCACTAGACAATGACAAAGATCTATTGCATCTCCCAGGAATAATCGTTGAATAATTAAAGACTTTGTGATTTAAAAACACAAATCAAAGGTACATTTTTTTGAGGGCCACAAGACAACTTGATGGAGCCTTGCTTGGTTCAAGGTATGTTACTTTAGAAAAAATAAATTCTCATAATATGTATTCATATTATGCATTAAAAATATTTCTCTTAGTAAGCCTTGGGGGGTTGCTTAAGGAAAATTTTAATATTTTTAGGATCAATGTAATAAGGTAGCATAAATAACTACCTACTAAATATATCACTCATAGGAACTGATATACTTAAGTTATCAATGAGTTTAACTATTGCTAATATATGTATAGACATGTTCATCGTATTCATGAATAAATATGAAAGTCATTTCATGTTCATTTTGTCCTGATTTTTTAAAACTTTTTTTCCTTCAATTACACAGTCAAGAGTGATGATGATGTTGTTTTTAATCTTTTTAAAATATTTTGTTTTAATTAAATTTTTAATAGGGCACAATTTCTACTTTTTAAACAATTGACTTACAAAAAGCATAATTTGACCTAAACTTAGCATTTATTTATTTATTTTTAAATATATGCAATTATATGTTGTAGAATTTTTATTAAAAAACCACAAAAATGGGAAAATTTATTAAAATAAGAAGAAAGTATGCTATTTCAAGTTTTTTCTCTAGTTTAGGTAGAAATCAATTGAAAAAGGAATTTATTGAAAAAGACATTGCATATTTGGAATCTTTATACTCTCATCTATAATGAGGTTTTCTTTCTCAGAATATATTACTAAAAATATATTCACATATTTGTCCAAGGTGTGTATTTTGTCTAAAAATTGAAATGGCCTCCAAGGTGCAGACAACTAGATCCTAGGTTATGGTTTAGTTAATGATGCTTATTCCTAAAAAAAATTGAAGGTATTTCTAAAGTAGTAATTCAAATTTTATAAATGAGGTTGCATGTATGGAAAAATGTCACATGTTATAGAACAAGGTCACATTTTATTTCTCAAATTTCATGAGACTTCTTCAAACAATGTTCAAAGTTTATAGATTGTGATTTTGCTCCAAGTTTAAGGTTTACAAGTCCAAACCTAAATGTGACCTCATTCTATATTTTTATGACCTTATTTCATAGAGATGACTTTCAAAAAATATATATAAGTGTAAATCCTCCTCTAGAAGTAGACTCAACTTCTTGCACCTACCCTCAATATAGATGGTTTCCCAAAGGTTTGATGAGATAGTGATTGAGTATTGTCTACATTAAAAATAATTAAAGATTAAATGATGGAGCCCTATGTGCAAGATTCTAACTGTAATCCTTGGTCAAATAATTCAATCTAGTACTATGATTCAAGTGTCTAGGGTTGATAACTTAAGACACCATCTAGCTTAACCTTTTTTAGGGTCAACCTTTAGAGTTAAAAGATAGTTTTATGGAGTTACATTCGATTTTGTAATTTTTTCTTCAATGAAAGATCTTCTAAACAATATTTATTTATTTAATGTACTTAGCAAGTTTTGTGACATATGCCTTCATGGGGATTCCTTGGTAGATTTAAGTTTGTAAAAGTGTCTTTATAAGAATGATATATTTACATTAGTATTTATATTTTAGGGTGATTGGTTAGTATTAGTTCCTAAGTGGTTATAATTGTAGTAAATAAAACTCCTCAATTGTGTTTGTACAAAATTTTCTCTTTAAACATAACAAATACATCAATATTTCATTAAACAATTTTTTATAACAAACATTGATGTATTGTGAGTTTGCAACTAAATAAGAAGGGTGCTAGTACTAAATTGTACTAGTATCCAAACCTTTTTAGGTACATAAAAGAATAGGGACTAGTTCAAGTAATTCATATTAGATATATATTTCCAAAATCCTATATTAGGAAAAGGCCTACTTGGAATCAATGAAAGAAGTGCTTAAACTAATACAAAATTGTATATATTTATGAGAAAATTCTTCCAAATAAACAACAAAATCCAACAAGATACGTATCAAAAGAAATTAAATGTGAATTAATAATTAAAATAAAGTCTACAATATTAGCAGTCGATGAATGATTACTCATAGACCTCTATTCTCTTTGATTATATATCTATGTTCATGGTTTGAAGACCATGGCTTTTGCTTTTCATCAATACATATATAAATGTATAATTATTTTTAGATGACCAAAAACTAATGATGCTTCTAAAGACTTGCAAGATATTTGTGTTATTAGAAGGAGAATTTTTATATTAAGCATGATTGATGATGGAAAATGGTAATACTTACTCATTTCTCAATTTTGTAATCCCTAATAATTTCTCGTTGAGACTTTGTAATTGAATATAGTATGGTGCTTTTTGAAAAATAAAAGTCTATTTTTTAAAACCTTTGTGATAGCTTGACAAGTTTTCGATTATTTTATTGATATTGAAAATTTAATTCATTTCCAAATGTGACTTTTGATCACTTCAAATTTAAAATTTCACAAGGTAAGCATTTATTTATCGATTCTTTTCATAATCAATTTGAGTATTCTCTATGAAGTGTGGTTCCAATGTACATTATCATTTTATATTATTTTTAACTACTTTAGTAGATTAAAAAAATTAGATATGATATATGTTTGAACTAAAGAAAATATCATTAAGGGTTGTTTATGTGCTTGACTAATAATATTCTTAAATTGCACCATGTCCTAAAACTTTATTCATTTTTTTTCTTATTTAACAAGTGCCATGTAGTGGCTTGTATTTGTAGTAAGTTTAATTAGTTATATCAAAATAATGCATTAAAATTAATAGTTATAAGAAAACTAATTTATTTGGTGATAACAATAATTAAGCTGAGAGGCTTTCTACAATGGCAACAATCTTCAATGAAAACATTTTTCATTTAAAAAAAAAATTGATGTTAATTTACTTGTCATAGAAATAAAATAGTATCTTAAAAGTTATAGAGACTAAATATAATTAAAATCTTGAAAGTTACTGCAATGGATAGTTTAACTTGATGTGAATTGGTGGTACTTGTCATAGAAATAAAATAGAATCTTGATAGTTAGAGAGACTAAATATAATTAAAATTAAGATTATGCTACTAGTTAGAGGATACAAATAAAATAAAATAATCAAAACATTTATTACCATTGCTTATTTTATTGCTATGGTTTTCTTGTTGCTATAATTTTCTTTCATTTGTATATTTAATGCTTGAATGCAATGAACTAAATCATTCTCTAAATTTGATTTATTAGGATTTTTTAGTCTCATAAAACTAAAGAAAAGTTTTAGAATTTAATATTTTTATGTTACTTTTTTTTGGATAGATTTAAGATTTCTAACCAAAAGTATATATAAAACAAATAAACTTATACTAGTTTTGTTAAAATTGGATGCCTCTTGACTTATCTGATTTGTTGGGATTTTTCAATCTCATAAAACTAAGGAAGAGTTTTAAAATTTAAGATTTCTATGTTTTTTTTTTTGGATAGATTTAAGATTTCTAACTGAAAGTATATATAAAACAAATAAAACTACACTAGTTCTATTGAAATTGGATACCTCTTGGCTTATTTTTCAAAAAAAATAAATTAATGTTTTAGGTATGCTAGTATTTAATAGAGAATATTCTATCTATCAAAACTATAATATAAAGATAACCATATTCATAGACTAATTATTTACATAAATATACTAATATTTCATATTTAAATTTTCACGAAAACTTAAACCATTTATTAAAGATATAAAAGCCTTGTAAAATATACATTTGCTAAATATATGGCAAGAAACTACATACATGTAATAAGATCAATTATAGAAAATTTGTAGAGTATAATGTGAATGTTTGAATTTGAAACATATATAGAAATCCTCTAAATATAAATAAAACAAACAATAATCACATAAGAGGACCTCAAAATGTGTGCTTGCATTTAATAAAAATAGGTTTTATTATTGGTTCAATAAATATAAATAAAACAAACAATAATCACATAAGAGAACATTAAAATATATGCTCGCATTTAATAAAAATAGGTTTTATTATTGGTTCAATATGGACACACCACCTAACAAATAATTATAAAAATAGGATCTCACAATCCCACAATAAACTTTAGATGGCACTCACCTAGGATTTACATCTCGATTTATATGTTGAATGTTTGTTTACTAGATACATGTGAACTCTTAGTAAGTCATATAAGTGCATTTAAAATCATAATCAAAATGTCCCTTGGTCGAAGTTGAAATAAAATGGCTGCTAATAAGAAGGGGCTTACATTTTATTAGAAGACATTAAGTTGTGAGGATAGAACTTATCCTCATGAGTGAATATGTCTAATATTAATGGATATTATGGATTCTTAAAATATTATAATATTATTTATGAGTTTTTGTATTAGCTTAATTGAGTAGTTTGAGTTAAAAAAATATTGCATTATTTTTTGGTTTGACTAATTGTTTGTGAATATATTAATCTTGGTGAAAATTATGTAGATTAAAAAATTTATTTTATATAATCATTGAAATTTTCAAAAGTGATTAATTTTATATTATAAAGAATGATTATAATAAGCACATGATATAATTAATAAAAATAATATAAAATTTTTTATTTTATTTTTATATTTTAAATGATTTTTTTAGAGATAAGTCTAAGAATTTCTTGTTTTTATTTTTATTTTATATATGTGTTTCTAAAAATTGATGCTTTCAGAAATCCACCCTATAAGATTCAAAAATACAAACCAAAAGCAAAATATTTTTTCTTAAATTTTTTTTTATAAATCTCACATATATACATTTATATTATTATTTGTATGGTAATAAACTTTCAAATAGATTTTTACTATAGATATTGTTATAAAATTTATTTATTTGTATAGAATTATTATAAAAGTAAAATTAAACTCTAGATATAGATTTAAACAAAAGTTTGAAAAATGGTAGATACATACATACATACATACATATATTATTATTTAAAAAATAGTTTAAAATGTAACATTTTTATATGCTTATTAATCAAATAATTTATAAGAAACTTATTATTGAGTTATTGATATAACAAATTTTATATTTATTTTAAGTAAATAAAATTTTAAGTACTTAGTAAAATGAATATATATTATATTATTTGAATATTGTAATCTCCATACAATTAATTGAATCAACAGAGTGAATTTTAATCTTGGTTCCAATTAGCTAATAGTACATGGTAATTGACTTGTGTCTAAGTTGAATTGTACACCATCCATCACATATTCCTACAATCTTCAAATTAAAATTAGAACTTATATGATTCTAGAGAGGATTTACATAAACCATTTTCTTGAGTAGAGGTATTTTCTAGTCCTAGAATACAAATTACTAGACATTCAAATTATGAAAGACAAGATATTGCTCATGTTAAGATTGCACATTCATTTATACACATATAAGGATATAACTTCATCCTTGCACTATCTAATTACACACATTCTTATAAATTCTCTATGCATAAACTTACCACACTTACCTATTTATCTATCTCAGTGTTATAATAATTTTATTTTCCTTCAAGAATTACATAATTTTAATAAAATATCACATTAAATAAATTGATTTTATTTGAGTATTAAGTTATGAACATCTTATGACAAATAATATTTAATATTTAAGTCAAATTCTTTAATGATGTAGAAATATTCTAACAAATTATTTAACCTAAAATTTGATAGTCATGTATATGTCAAGATATTGCTATTAGATAATAAATATTAAAATTATTTAACAATATATTTGAAATCATTTATAAGTTTATCCTCATTTAAACAATAATAAAATTCATCTTCTTGTACTTTAAGTTATCAACATTTCACTATGCATAATATTTAATATTTAAACAAATTTCCTTAGAGACATTCTAACTCACATTTTTGTCTTACACTTTAATAATCATGTATATGTAAAGAATCACTATTTGATAATACTAAATAATTATATTAATATAAATGTTTACGATATAAAAATATTATTTCATTGTCACAAATTTAAACAAATTATTAAGATAATTGGTTGGAATTGTTACTACTATTGATATAATAATATATTAAGTATTGGATAAATACAAAAATCTCAAATTCATCTATGGACAAACAAGATTATATCCCTTAGACAGAAATATTTTAACGTTTATTTTTTCACAATAAATTCATTGTTACCTTTTCGCCTGCAGAAAATGTCAAACGTTCCCTATTTGGAATAAGCATTTTAATTCAGAGTATCTGCACATTACATTTATTTTAAATTACAACTTCTGACAAAGCTGGTTATCAAGGCAAGCAATAGTGGTAGGTTGGTTCGTTTAGACTTTAATGTCAGCGAGAACTTGGAAAACATTTTCTGAATAAACAAGAAATCTAGGCTTCATATAAGTGCGAAATGAAACATAAATTCTGAACAGTAGATAATGGTTTGCCCTGACTATTAACATATTGAAAAGTCATGTTTATATATATAAACTGTTTGTTTCTACAGGGCTACCAACCCTACCAACAATAAATCCAAATAAAAATCTGGGGTGATAAAAAAATGGGCAACCAATGGCAGATGAACCACCTAATCAACAAAACTAGACTACTGTTCTTCTCGTTTCCTTAAAACAGATAAAACAACATGCCAAGCAACTAAAAAATGGATGGTTAAACAGCCAAAACAATGTGGGTCCTCAAATTTGATGTACAAGCTGCCTCATCAATTACACATACACGCAATCTCAAATATCTATACAAATTGAGCACGAATCTTGCCATGAAAGTGACCTTGACATGCCATCAGACATAAAAATTGTAGAGAAAATAGTAATGTTTCAACCAAAACTTTCACAGAGTTTTAGGGCAAAACAAATTTGGTTATGTTGTATTGTAAGAATATTTTTTCGTTTTGGTGGGGGGAGTGACGGTTCTATGGCGTAATCATTGAAGGTGGTGCCATGTAATAAAAGGGCTAGGGTTTGGGATATTTTGCAGTTTTGTTAAGTGAAGCTTTCATGGTGGGGAAAAGAGAGAGATGGTATAAATGTTTTTCAGTGGAATCTCATTTGGAGCACAGTTTTGTGGAACAAATGGTACAGACATAGATGGGTCATGATTATCTTTGTGGTAGGAGAAGATTTGATAATGGTGGTGATGGGAAAAGATAATTGAGTTTACCTGAGATCCGGAATTTTCGAAAGGGGTCTTTTTAATTTGTACTTGCTCATCATTTCATTGAGACTTTTTATGGGGTCACCCTATATCAGTTATTTGTTATAACAAGGACTATAGATTCATGGTGGTTTCACTTCCAATCGACTTATTTGGTATGATCACAAAGGAGATTATTTTGAAATCATCTATCAATGGGGAGGTCTGCATGATTCAGATGGTTGAGATTGCCATGGTATGAAAAGGATTATTATACAGTTGGAGAGATCAGTTATTTTGATTCATGAAGGAGGAGAGATTGTTTAAGATTGGTTTTTGTTTTGAGGAGGTTATTTGTTTGTTCGATCAATGATATTAGGGTTTGGAAAGATAAGGAATTGATAGTTTGGAAGGATGAAGGAATATAGCTCTTGTTCCAAAGAAAGTCACGAGGGTAATTTTTGTAACTCTATGTTACCTGAAACATCATGTGGGAGGGGACACTGGAGGCCAGATGAGGATGAGAAGCTTAAGGAGCTTGTTGCACAATTTGGTCCACAAAATTGGAATGCCATAGCAGAAAAACTTCATGGCAGATCAGGTGAATCCATCGTTTTCTTTTTTTCTGAGGTTGTGTACTCTAAAGATTTTTCTGTTTTTTATTCTTTACTTTTTTTAAAAAGCGATTGTTTAAGAAGAGATTTTTCTGTTTTGATTATTCTTTTTTATTTTTTAAAATGGATTGTATAGAAAGAAATAAACATACACCAGAAGTATGAAGAAAAAATCACTTTAACTTCTCCTGCTAACCATTTTCTTTGGCGTCTCATGGGTTTTACCATATATATACTCTCTCTTCTGTTTTGAACTAAGACAAGTCAGTACTCTTATATACCAGAACAAACTTCCTTTAGCTACCAAGACGCGGCTTGCCAGAGATGTTATCAAAGCTTTTAATTTTGGTATAGGCGAATAGAAGCTATCAAAGATTTTCTCTATAAAAACTTCAAACATAATGAACTTGCCTTAGGATTCTTAAATATTCAGCAAGGCGTCTGATATGGCTATTAGGGTTAAGGATTTTGCCAATGATTCATGGCAAGATAAATAAAAATGATAAGTCAGATAAATGATTTCTATTCAATTATTATATTATAAGGTATACTAAATTAATATAGATTTTTCAAATAAATTTATTTAAACATATGTAAGCTGAGATTGTATATATCATTTATTATATAAAATAAATGTATTACTAATCTTCTACTAATATTTAGAATAAGTTCCAGATTATATATTAATATTATGTAAGTTAATTTTGAATGATTATTTGATATGTTTTAGTATATTAGTATTTTGAGATTGATACGTATCATTTTTTATTGATAATTTTACTACTATATAATTAATTATATAGTTGTCATAAGATTTTTAAAATTTTCTTTATATTCATTTAACTTAATCGTAATTTAGAATATTCTTATAATTAAATTATAAATTTATAATATTTTTTTAAATATCATTCTTAATATCTATCTAAACTATTAAAAAAAATATTCATGAAAAATAAAGAAGAGACCAGGGCGGGCCATGCTGCCCCATCCAACTATAGATATTAATTATTTTAATAGTCACTTAAAAATATTTCATTTTAATCAAGATTTAATCTAGTTTATGATACAAGATTTTTGGAGTTCTTGTTGAGTTACTTATAGATTAAACTGTATGTAAGTTTTTAAATTAAAGTTTGGATCACATTCCATGATCTATCATTAGTATAGTAGAAAAAAATAAGATGAAACATAATTTTCTAATGAATGAGAAGTGTGAACCACAATAACTTTCAAACAATGTAATCTAAGAATGTTACATTCTTAAAAAAAATTTAAAAAGTTATATTATTGACCATTAATATTAATAATTATCACATTAAGGAATTACTTATTGTCTCTATAAAATACTAATTTTGATATTTATCTAAAAACTATCAACATATACACATTATTTTGTTTATAAAAATAATTAATTGCTAAAACTACATTAATAAATTCTATAATAATACATCATTGATATTGTATTATTTCTTAAATTTTTTTAGTATACGAATAACTATGAAATTAATAAATAAACAAAATATTTACCTTTTAAAATCTCCTCTGAATTCTTCTTAAACAAATTAATAATTCCCCATTAGCATTTATTAACATATATTAAGAGAAGAGATTAATTACAATCTTATTGAAAATTATATTATTAAATTGTTTCCTTTCCAATACATTTGTGGAGAAGATCCTCAATACCTCCCTAAAACTTATTATTTATTTTCTTAGTAAGGGGAGACTTATACAACTCAAGCATATCATTGTTGAAATTTCCCTTTCCTATTCAGTCCTTTCCTTAAATCAGCTGAGATACATATTTTACATCCTATAAGTTTTTAACAATTCCTTCTCAGTTCTTTTTTAAATTTTTCTATTCTTCTACCACTATATGCACGTGTATGTTTACAAATAGGAATAGCACCTCTGAATGATGTGCTATTATAAGGCTGAAAGGTTATATTTAAAAGAATGTATAGGTATCGTCTATTTCAAATGTAAGGTTGTTAGGCTCTTTAAATAATGCCTATCAGTGACTGTTACTCAATCACGTACAGCCACTGTTGCAAACGTGAAGTTTCAGTTTCTTCATAAACAACGTGTAAATTGTTTGTTGCATGGTTTTTTTTTAATGCAGGGAAGAGTTGCAGGCTAAGATGGTTTAATCAGCTTGATCCAAAGATAAACAGACGTCCATTTTCAGAAGAGGAAGAACAGCGCCTGCTAGCTTGTCATCGTTTGCATGGCAACAGATGGGCAATCATTGCTCGCTTATTTGAAGGAAGAACTGATAACGCTGTCAAAAACCACTGGCATGTCATCATGGCCAGAAGACACAGGGAACACTCAAGAATGTATGGCAGGAAGAAAATGTTTCAAACCATTAAAAATGCTGGTAAATACCAACATAATTACAACCATATTGGATCACAGTCTCAAAATTATCTTCTGAAATTTGATAAACACCAACAACAGCCTAATGGAACGAGCTTACTCAAGTATGGCAGCAGGTTACCAATTCAACTGGACTTCTTAGGTGTGTATTGAATTCTGATCACTTATTCATTCTAAAAATCTGTAATTATTATTTTTTAGTTTCCTGACATTTTGATGTGTGTATGTATGGCTTCTTGTTTTCTTAGGGTAAAATAACTGTGTTTTCTTTCACATTCTTTAAATGTATAATTATTTTCATTAATGATATCATTTAATGTTTTTGGAATCGACTTTGTTGGATTCTTATAGTAATGTTTCAAATAATATTTTTTGAGTTGAGGATAAGAAGCTATGATAAATTATGCTCTAATTCTTAGTTCTCTTATCTTAATATAAGAGAGTACATAATTTAGTGTGATATAAGATCTATGATAGATCAAATTTGAATGTAGTGTTTCAATGCTTATGTGTCTTAGCTGATAAAATTTACATAGTTCATGAATGTTTCTAATGTTTATTTGTACAGGGAACCTTTCTAACCCTGAGAACAGTTCAGTAGAGGAAAGGAAGTGGAAATTGCTTCCTCATCTATCTGAAAACATTGGACCAACAACATCCATATCAAATGCTTCATCTATGCTATTTGAAAGCTCAGGAATCAGTAGTGAAGTGGACAGTGCTCTGGAACATGCTAAACTTCGTGACTGGAAAAGATGTGATATTAATTTCAATCCCAAATCAATGTTACCCTCACTTTCATCTCCTCAGAAAGAAGAGAACGCCACCTATTATAATTTTCTGAATATTACTTCTCCGCCGAGCAATGTGGTGGAAGAACCCAGGGAGAAAGTAGAAGAGAATGAGAAACATAATGGAGGGATTCCCTTCATTGATTTCTTAGGAGTGGGTGCCTTCTAAACTAGGCAAAGCCCATTATTACTCCAATGCAGTTTAAGACATTTGCTGGCCACATTGTAACCTAAGATGTAACTTTTGTTTTTCTTTAGCTGTCTTCTAGAACTAACACCGTAAGGTGTAGTTGCAGTAAGCATTTAATTAAGACGATGTAAGGGAAAAAAAGAGCAAAGACTACCGTGAAAGAAGATTATTAGAGAGGATGATGATGTAACAGACCCAAGTTGACGGAAGTCAACTTTTTTTTTTTTTTGGTTTTTTTTTTCTTCCAAGTTAGAGCTGTCTTGAAGGTCATTGAAAAGATGATGAACTTGTGCTAACATATATGGAGACTTCTTCATGAATTGATAAGTCACAATTGAGAGGTTGTTCAGTTAGGCCATCCTTAAACATCATACATTAATTAAGAAATTAAGTTTGGAAAAATAAGTCAATTTTGACTATTTAACACTTTTATCATAGGAATCAAGCCTTAGTATGTGATGTTTAAGCTATCTATTAGATTTCTAAAAGCTTTTTTCTATGATAAATGTTTAAACTAATTAAAAATAGATATATTTCTAGGAATTTAAGAGCTGTGGTTTGGTCTATATAAAAATATTGGTTTAGTTCTTAAACAAATTTAAGATTCCTATAAATTAGGCTTTCTATTATTTCATTTTTACCTTGGGATAGTCTACAGTATCATTTATTAGTCAAGTTTGATTGAGAATTTAAATATAATATTTTATAGTTTTTCTAGATTGATTTTGCTTTTAAAGATGTTACTTGTTTGACTATTATAGAATTAAGATTGATATCCAAATGAGAAGAAAATAATATTATAAGTCAAATGTAGGCAAATAATAATTATAAATGATATAAATTGAAATTTTAAAGTATAAACCATCAAAAAAAAATTTAATGTATAAAATATTATAATTTAAATATTTATAATATATATATATTTTTTAATTATGTATTTCTTATGGTAATTGGTTATTTTTGTTAGTGTAAATAATTATTATTTACACTTTACTTAAGTTTACTTAGGATAAATACATTATTTTATTATTTCTTAGTGTAAGAATTTGCCTTAGGACAAAATTCACCCAAGACCAAGGAACTCAAACACAAGCACAATAGTAGATTAAAGAGAGTATGATCAGAATGATGATATATTCATTCAATATTACATGTTAAAGTACACTATAAGTGCCTATATATAAAGGCCTCTAGAAAGCTTCTAGAATGCATAGAAGTCAGCAACATAATAAGTCATACAACCAGGCACATGTCCACAAGATATGGGTTATCCTCCATTAAGGATGGGAGTAAGTGCGATGATGAGAGGATAAGCCTAAAAAGGTGTAGCATGCAAATTTATGTTGTAGGCAACATGTGTTAAAATGGGAGTGCAAATAACTATGTTGTCTACATGACAACTCAGTGAATGTTGTAAACTCCAGTGTTGTAGACACCATGTACTAAATTAGAGTTGTGTACTTCTATGTTGTCAACATGAAAATTCATGAGAGTACACAAACTACTAAGTGTCTCATCTAAATAAATAATAAAATAATGCATTAACCTAAGAAAACTTAAGTAAAGTGTAAATAATAAATACTTATTTACACCAAAATCCCCCCTTAAGTGCAAATTAGAGGAATGCCTTTAAGCTTACGAAAACTAAGATGAAATGCATAATGGGTCCTAGCTACTAGGCCATGATAGGTACCCATGTACATAATAAAATGCAATCTCTCATAAAGCAGTGAAAGAGGGAAAACCTCATGGGAAAAACCCTCCCCCAAAAAGAGAGATGAGAAAACTATATGCATGGATGGATGGAGTAATCAAGACACCCTCATTATGACATACATCAAGTATATACAATAGAAAAATTTGAGAAGAGGAAGAAAGACAGGATAGGCTCCCCCCCCCGCCAAAAGAAGAATGCCTAGCAGTGATAACCGCTTCGATGTAGAAGCTGATCTAGGAATGTTGAATAGTGTTCCGCCCCTTTGGAAGAAACCTAGGTACAAGTGAAATGCTTCCACTGTGTATGGAAAGAATCTTGATGATCACTAATGTCTCTGAAACTTGTTCAACTATCCCTATCAAGGATGAATGTAGAACCTATCTCAAAGAACATACTATCTCCTCAATAGATAAAGAGACCTCCTACAACTGTTGTACATAAATATCTACAATTACATCAACCTATGCAGATTGATCATATAGAGAATGGACATGAGGGTTAGAGTGAGCCCTCCCAACAACAGAAGAAGGATCTTTTCCATCAAAGAGAAGATGCACATTATCAATGATGTCCCACAAATCTGCTATGTATGACTCCATAAACAAACTTGAAATATTTGCTTTGTAGTCATCCTCTGGTTCTGGAGCTAGAAGACTAGGTGTACCCTACTTTGCTAGACCTATCACTGTGGCAATATATGCATGTGGACTATACTGATGTCATGACCTCTCGCTATAACTATCGATAGAACCCCACATATCTGAATCTGTTGAAGCACTATCACTGGTGTCACTATTAGTTTCCACAATGTATGATGTGTAGAGAGGATTAGAGGATAAGCTTGGTGAACTTTTCTCAAAGTGTACATCCTTCTCCACAAAAATCTAATGTGTCTTAGGATCCATAAGTTTTTATGCCTTCACACCATCTACATATTTGATGAAAGTACAAGGCTGAGGTGATGGTGCCTTGCATCCCTTGGAACATCTATTTGCCCATGCTAGACAACTGAAGACTCTGAAGTGTGTCACTACTAGTTTTTTGCCACACCATACCTCAAAAGGAGTCTCGCCATCTAAGGCAGGATGAGGAGACCTATTAAGTATGTGATTGGCACTACTAATTGCTTTGACTTCAAGTGATGGATCTAGAGACTTCGCTTGTATCATGCAACTTATCATAGACTTAAGAGTTTGGATCCTCAATGCTACAACATATGTCTTGTTTGGACTGAATGCTAGTGGATTCTGAAGATCGATTCCCTCAAGTTTGCAAAAGTCTTTAAGTCTTTTGTTCACATATCTGCTTTCATTGTCCATCCTTAGAATTTTGATGGCTTTCCTGGATTTCTATTCAACATGAGTCTTGAAGGCTAGAAACTTGTCCCATACTTCATTCTTGTTATGAAGAAAGTAGACCCAAGTGTACCTTGAAATGTCATCAATGAAAGTAAGTATAGAGCCAACCTAGCTGATTGATGTCACTGCAAAAGGACCTACTAGTACCATGTGAACCAACTGAAGAACAACTAGTGCTCTTGACGACTTCCCTTGTTGTAACTTCTCCTCTAGATGCATATCCACTGAACATGTTGAACATTCACCTATGGAAAATTTGATTGTAGGTAGACCTTTGACCATTTCATTTGAGCAAAGTTGCTAAAGATGGCAGAAGGCAAGATTACCAAACCACTCATGCCATAATTGCATTTGAGAATCAGATTGAGTCAACAAGGCTCATGAAGGAGACTTGGGTACAAAGTGAGAGAAGGAATACAACCTTTTGTCATGATTAACTTTCCCCACTACAACTACTAAATCATCTTTTAGACTATACACTTTTACTGAGTCAAGAAGGAAATCAACTTTATGACCATCTCCAAGGTGTGTGATTTGGTAAATTGAGAGGAGATTAGAAATTAGGTTTGGAACACAGAGAACATCTTTGAACTCTCCATTTTCCACCTCCACATTTTCTTTCCCTTCAACTTCCATTTTTGCATCATCTCCCCTAAAGATGTGTGGTACCTTTGACTACTCCATTGAAGAAAAATCCTCCTTTGAAGAATCAATATGATATGGTGCACTAGAGTTAAGGATCCATTCTATTGAAGAATTTGTATTTTCCACGAGTGCTTGTCCTTTGCACTTTGAATCTAAAGAAGACCCTTTCTCCTCGTAAGCATTAGGTAGTGGAACATTATGTTTCTTCATGATGTTGGTCAACTCATCAATCCTTTTATGATAACACTCATGTCCTTCATGACCCAATTTCTTGCAATAAGCACACTTTTTCTTGTCCTTATTATTGTCCCCCTTCTTATTTGAATTTGAAGACTTTCCTTATTGATTTGATTGCGTTGTCTTTTCTGTATCCTCTGATTTATTCTTCCACTTCTTATTATTGTCCTTTCCTTTATTTGCAGATTGACCAATTGAATTTTGAGAACCCTCATTATTGGCCACCAATGCCTTAGACTTTGGAGAATTGAGAATCCGCATTGATTTCAACTTATTTTCTTCTTTATCCAACATATCAACATAATCATCAAAAGAGACTTTCTGATAGGTAGACCCTAATGTAGTCTTTGAGGTGTTATAAGTAGAAACAAATATGGAGTACTCAAATGGTAGCTTATTATGAATGAGATAGATAGATCTATCATCTTTGATAGGACTCCCATAATTAGTAAGCTTTGTCCTTAGTTCATTCACCTTAATGATGAAATCTTATATAGAATCAAATGACTTAGGATCTAAGGAGACAAGCTCATCTTCAATTTTGAAAACATCCTCTTTAGAAACTTTATCATATAGGCTTTTGAGGGTATCCCAAGCTTCCTTAGATGTATGAGACTTTTGAATTTGATACATGATCTTGTCATCAATCCCCAAACAAATATCACCTAGGGCTTTCCTATTCATTGTTTTCCAATTAGTGATTTCAATGGTATATACTTGATCACCAATTGGTTTAGGAAGGGTACCATCTACATATTGAGAAACTGCTTTATGCATTAAATGGCACCACATTTTAATGGACTATGTAACATAGTTATGAGGAGTTAATTTTGGAAACTTAAAATTTTCCATAATGCAAAAAAAAAAAAAAAACTACAGAAAAAGAGGAAAAAAACACCAAGAACAACCCCCCTTTCACTAAATCAACAACCCCCCCCCCCCCCCCCCGGGGCAAAAAAAAGATGCTTTGGGCACTTTATATGTAGTGTGATTACAATGGCCACTTGCCAATTTTGGCCTTAGTGGACTTCTAATTTTTCCTTTTTACAACCTCCTCATGGAGTTCAAAACTGGGAACATTACAATGTATTTTAGATATACAACAATTCTGAAGATATATCAAAGTATTACAATGCAAAAAAAGACCTAATTCTAAAAGTGACACTTTTGTCCACACAAACCTATAATCCAATTGTAGATTTGGAAAGTAGACAAAAAGTAATGCACTTTCAAAAAAATAGAATCTATTTTTGTGTCTAGATGAGCCCATATGGAGCATTTGAAGTTGCAAAATGTAGGATTGGACAGGTATAGAAACCAAACGATGAAAATTCTGACAAATCCATGCACCAAAACTAGAAAAGAGGTGCACCACTAAAAAATTTAGGAAATTCTACCCAATTTCAAAAAAAATTGCACTTGATTTGGAGTCTAGATGATTGACATATGGCCTCCCAAATTCGGACTACAAAATCAAAAATCAATCTGAAGAGGGGTTGCATCAGCAAAAGATGGGATTAAATTTGATGGTCATATGGCCGTCGTAGTAGTTCTAATTTTCTCCTAAATGACAGTCAGACAACCATCAAATTTAGGGTCATAAAATTGATGATGTTAACAAAAACTCCACCCCTAGATGATGTTAGCATGATGTCATGATGATGTCAACATTATAGAAAATCATACAGACTATCACATGTCCTATCTAGATATGATGATGTGTAAATATTGCTGACTAGGCTATCCATAGTTTGCTAACGTGTAGTTTTTCAAACTATACAACCTGATGTGTCTGACAGTGTGGATGGTCCATGTGGCCTTGGGCTGGTTTGCCATGTGTTAGCTAGGAATTCATCCTACATTGGTAGTGGTTTCTTGACTATACCCAATGATGTGGTTGCCAATAGTGTGCCATGTGGCAGGATTATACTGGGTTGCATGTCATCCTTATTGTGGGGTGTGTGGTAGGAAGATTGTATGTAAGCGAATAGGTGAAAGTGTCACATGGCAGTTGATGAAGCCCATGTAGATGGCTATGAAATTGCCTTGCGTCACTACACAAGCTTTTCCAAATACAAAGCAGCGATGCTATCGTTGGTGTCTTTCGAGTGCTAGAGATTGAGTTGACTTCCACTAGAATTGTGGGTTTAATCCCATATTGGTGGGAATGCAGACTCCAAGGGCTTTAAAATGAAAGTCGCATGCAATACAAGCAACAAAGTGGGTGGCTATGGGAATGTTTCCAGAATGTGTACACCAGGAATCAGGCAGTCAGTTGCCAATTATGATAAAGGTACCGTCGAATTTGGATTGTTAGCTACCAGTAAATAGATAATGTGCCTACCAAATTAAGTTGACTACTTAATAGAATATTCCAAAGGAATATACTCTACGAGACTAGGGTGTGACTACTTAGTTCTGCAAGAAAAAAATCTTTACTAGCCTGACTCGGCAATTTTTTTCTTAAAATACCCACAAATCGAAAAAAAATGCAAAGAATAAATTAAACTAGATTTGAAAATAAATGAATAAACCAATTAAATGACAATACTTAAACTTGCAAATTGGGCCTTCAGGTGCCTATTTGCAAATTTTTTTTGCCTCACAATCAACTTTAGACTAACATAGATGAATTTATAGTTGATCTTCACTAAGTCGATGTTCTAGACATAATGACAAGGTCTGATTTAACTCTAGATGCTCCCAATTTCTATAGATTCTTTGGACTTGGGTTGAAGTGTTGAAGCATGAATGGTCTTGAATAGCTATGTGTAGAGAATTTCCTCAAGCTCTGATACCATGTAAGAATTTTTCTTAAGGTAGAATTCACCCAAGAGCAAGAAAGTCAAACACAAGCACAATAGTAGACCAAAGAGAGTATGATCAAAATGATGATATATTCATTCAATATTCCATTTTAAAGTAAACTACAAGTGTCTATATATAAAGGCCTCTGGAAAGCTTCTAGAATGCATAGAAGTCAGCAACATGATAAGTCATACAACCAGGCACATGTCCACCAGATATGGGTTATCCTCCATTAAGCATAGGAGTAAGTGCAATGATGAGAGGATAAGCCTAGAAAGGTGTAGCACACAAATTTATGTTGTAGACAACATGTGCTAAAATGGGAGTGCAAATAATTGTGTTGTCTACATCACAACTTAGTGAATGATGCAAACTCTAGTGTTGTAGACACCATGTGCTGAATTAGAGTTGCATACTTATGTTTTGTTGACATGACAACTCATGAGAGTACATAAACACCTAAGTGTCTCACCTAAATAAATAATAAAAAAATGAAATATAATAAAATAAAGCATTAACCTAAGTAAACTTAAGTAAAGTGTAAATAGTAAATACTTATTTACACCAACACTTAGGTTAGACACCTAGGAGTTTGCATACTCATATGAGTTGTCATGTTGACAATATAGGAGTAAGAAAATCTAATTAAGCACATGGTGTTTACAACACTAGAGTATGCATAATCAACCGAGTCATTATGTTGATAACATAGTTGTTCACACTCTCAATTTAGCACATGGTGTCTAGAATATAATTTATGTGATACACCTTTGTAGGCTTATCCTCTCATCATCGCACTAACTCCTGTGTTTAATAGAGGATAACATATTCCTAGTGGACATGTGCTTACTTGTGGAGCTTATCATATTGCTAACTCCTAGGCATACTAGATGCATCATAAAGGCCTTTATATATAGGCACCTCTAGTGTACAATCAATTAATCAATTACAATGGAATTTGAATGTCATATTGTTATTCTGATTATACTCTATTGGTCTTTTGTGCTAGTTATTGTGCTTCTTGGTCTTGGGTGAATTTTTCCCTAACAAAAATTATTACATGGTATCAGAGCTATACCAAATTCTTATATGGTATCAGAGCCATAGAGGCATCATTTCATAGCCACTGGAGACCGATCATGCTTCACCTCTCTAAGGACACCTCAACTCAAATCCATAGAATCCACAAATACTAGGAGCATCTAGAGCCAAATTGGACCTCACCATTGCATTCGAAGTGTCAATTTGGTAAATTTTAACTATAAATTTTCTTATGTTGGGCAATAGTCAAAATTGGGGCAATTTTTTTTTGCAAACTGGCACCCAAAGGCCCAATTTGAGAATTTGGTATGACCATTTCAGATCTCTAAATTCAATTTTTAGATCTACATATTTTATTATTTTAGTCTCTACAATTTCTCCACATATTTTTTCCAGAAAATTTTTGGCCATTAGGCTAGTAGGAGAGATTTTTTGCAGGACAAGATTGGTGCTTGCTGGTGCAAATTAGATATTGGCATCATATTTAGAAGGTCTAAAAACTCCCAAATTAACTTTTGTTTAATCAAAAATTAGACATCTGAAGCAAAATCTAGAGTCAATTGATTTTTGGAGGCGTAGGGCGGTGATTCAAAAAAATAAGATTGTAGAGGTGATTTTCAAACTATGATATCTCCCTCATACAGACTCCTTTTTGCAAGCAATTTTTTTTCTTTTGGGATAGAATTTTGTGATCTAGACATTGGTGTAAGATGTTTGATACCTTTGTTCATGAATTTTTCTACAAGTCACAAATCCAGATTTTTTCAACTTCAAATGCTTAGTATGGGCTCATTTAGACACATTATCAGGTTTCATTTTTTTGAAAGTGCATAATTTTTTGTCTACTTTTTAGATTTTTAATTAGATTATAGGCTTGTGTGGACAAAAATATCACTTTTATAAATAATTCCTTTCTTTGCATTGCATTGCTTCAAAATTATTATATTTTAAAGCTAAATTGTGGCATTCCAGTTTTGAACTATCAATGGAGGGTATAAATTAAAAATCAGAAGTCCACTAGGTCAAAATTGACAAAGTGGCCTATTGTAATTGCACTACCTATAAATTTCCAAATCATACCTTAGGGGGGTTGATTGATTATTTTTAATTTTGGAGGGTTCATTAATTGATCTCATGGAGTCTTGTCACATATGTCAGTCTAGTATAAGACTAATGTTGACACCGAGGAACTATAGGAAATGGAGTGCCTTAATCATTAATCATCTAAGAAGAGAACATATGGAAGTGTTTCCTTATCCATCTTTGAAGATATTTCCACCTAATCCTACTTTCAAATATCTTTCTCATCTTCTTCACTTTATGTATAAAAGTATGATTGAGGAATCTCTTGCTAATCTTAGTATGGAAAGTTTTCCTCATGATGTTTGGATGGTTCTTTTAGAAGCATATGGAGATCCATGAGTCCCTCCATTTCTAGAGGAAATTCTATCTTTAGTCACTTCAGTAATGGTTCCTCCAACTCCAAATGAGATCACACATTTAGATACTCCTGTTGATTCTACTGATCCAATTTCAGCCATAGATGCTCCTGATTCAGTGCAGTAGAATTTACTATCTCTTCCTACTTTAGTTTCATGGGATGAATTCCTTCCAAAGATTGTAGGGCTATTCGTGGAGTCTCACATTGAAGATGTGGGATACATCATTGATGACATCAATATTGTCTTTGTTTAGGAGACTTCTTCACTCATTGCGAGGGCACACTCTTACCATCAACCACTTGATCATTCTGACATGATTGGGTCTTCTTTATAGCAGTTGGAGGAGGACTCTTTCACTTATGAGGAGAAATTTTATTCTGTGGAGATTTTACTTCAATTTCCTCAAACATCATTTTTTTGAGGATTCTTCCTACTAGTTTGGGACCATTCTCTACCATACCTTTGGCACCATTTCTTCCTATAGGGAGGACCATTATTCAGCTTTCATGGAGTAGCTTCTTCGGTCATCAAGGAGCTTCTAACATAGGTTTGCCTACATCATTGAAAGGAGGTGACATTGCTTCTCTTCCTACATTTTCCTATCTGGATGCTTCATCATCTTTGAAATTTGATTCAGCTTCATCCATAGACATGTTTCCTTGCTTGCCATCATATTTTGAGCTTCCACTAGATTGGTTCATGGCATCTTCATTTATCAAGGACTTTTTGATATTTGAGCAGACTTTAGAGGTAGCATCCACAACATACTACATCTGGATCCCTCTTCCATCTTCCTATCCATAGTGGGAAACATATTTGGACCCCTACCTAGTGTATCTTCTTCCTCAAGGGAAGAAAATAAAATTTAGCATTGGATTTTCTTCTGTCTTTAGACACTTCTCATTTGAAGATCCTTCTCTAAGGGGGGATTTCATCGAGGGATTCTCTATTTTATATGCATGATGTATATCATAAAGGGTCGGCGGTCTTGATTACTCCATCCATTCATGCATCTTTCTTTATTTTATTTATCTCTCTTTTTGGGGGAGGGTTTTTCCCATGAGGCTTTCCCTCTTTCTCCATTTCCAGAGAGATTTCATTACATTTCAACATTGCATTTGTACTTAGGTACCTAACATGGCCTAGTACCTAGGACCCATTATGAATTTTATTTTAGCTTTTGTGAGCTTAAGTGCATTCCCCTAAGTTGCACTTAAGGGGGTTGTTAGTCTAAATAATTATTATTTACACTTTATTAAATTTTACTTAGGATAAATGCATTATTTAATTATTTCTTAGGTTAGACACCTAGGAGTTTGCATACTAATATGAGTTGTCATATTGACAACACAGGATTAAGTAATTCTAATTAAGCACATGGTGTCTACAACACTGAAGTATGCATAATCTATTGAGTCATCATGTTGACAACATAGTTGTTCACTCTCTCAATTTAGTACATGGTGTCTACAACATAAATTAATGTGACACACCTTTGTAGGCTTATCCTCTCATCATCACACTAACTCCTATGCTTAATAGAGGATAACCCATTCCTAATGGACATCTACTTACTTGTGGGGCTTATCATATTGCTAACTCCTAGGCATTCTAGATGCATCATAGAAGCATATATATATAGGCACCTCTAGTGTACAATCAATCAATCATTTACAATTGAATTTGAATATCTTATTGTTATTTTGATCATATTTTATTGGTCTTTTGTGCTAGTTATTGTGCTTCTTAGTCTTGGGTAAATTTTACCCTAAGGAAAATTCTTACAATTTTAAATTTGAAATAGAAAATATTTTACTCTAGTTTTTGTTTTTCAATGAGAAGGAGGCTGATGCCATTGATTATATAGTAGAAAATCATAAGACAACTCGAGAGGAACAACTTCTAGTCTACTTTGTGAATTTGTTAGTTCGTAATATAATAAATCTACAATTAGGCATAAAAGAAGGGGATTTGGGATCTACCTCCACTAAGATCCCTTTATCATATGTTATTGTGGTAATCAAACATCATTAACAAAATAAATTGCCTTTTTGGCAAGATCTTACTTGCATTAATACATTATTCATTGGCATATTTATCCCTTTAATAATTTCATGTCTTCATTAATAATAAATATTATCTAGCTTAGCTTATTGAAAGACTGATTCCCTGATTAGCTAACTCATATGCCCTCTTATTCCCTTCATGATATATATGGTTGATAAAGTGTATGTCAAAATAATTACAAAGCACAAGGGCTTTGGATAATTTTTCATCTAATTTCAAGTTAGTGTTGGACCCTTTCCAAAAGGCATTGATTATTATAGATGAGTCATTTTTTATTTCTAATTTCTCTCTAAGTATCAATTCCTTACAAAGATCCAGACTCTCTAATAAAGTAGAATTTTTTTCCCAATTGTTGATAGCTTCCCCAATAACTTTGGCTATCCTCTCATTGTTGTGAATGTTACATCCTATACTAGCCTTACCGAGATTTTGCCTAGATGCTTCATCAAAATTGAGCTTATACCATCCTCTCTTAATAGCCTTCCAAACATATTCTTTCCTACTTATGTTACTTTGAAGGTCCCCCTTTCCCAAAAGGGGAGAACTTTCAATCCAATCCACCTACCACATATCTTCTCATCCCAATGAGACATATTTTCCCATTTGGGGATCATAGAAAATAATTGATTTCTTTTAATTCAATGATTGAGGCTTCAATTTTATTGATAAGATGATTGACATTCTTCTTCTTCTTCTAAAATATTTTTTCATTTCTCTCATTTTATAGTTCCCAAATATCAATGGAAGGAGAGGAAATTCAAAGGTTCTTGCAAATTCTATTTAGTTTCAGAAAGGGCCAAGCTAAAATGAAACTTATGATGGAGTTAGGGAAGGCCAAAGTCCACCCTAACTTAGAACTTAACCACCATCGGTAGTGGTTTGAGAAAGGGAAATTAAGAAAAAATCAATGTGTTGATTCCCCTCCTGATTCACAAAGGGGGCATCTAAGAGGACCTTGGTATCCCATTCTCCTAAACCTATATGTTTTCATGGCTCTAGTGTGGAGAAAAATCTAGGTGAATACTATTGGAAATAGAGATGGAGTAACTGAGAGGGGAGGGGTGAATCAGTTACCTCAAAAATTATTTCTACAGATCCTTAGATGTCTTAAAATACAGCTATTGCTGACACTTGGTAACCACACAAATAAATGTTGAAACTTGATAGATGTTCTGTTAACTTTATTAAGCATTTAAGGTGATTAACATGCATGCATAAAGAAATAACATGAATACAAGAGACACCAGATTTAACGTAGAAACACAATTTGGAAAAAACCACCAAGTAACTAGTTACCAATTTTCACTCTTCTGAAGTGAGCCCTGTTAGGAGCCAACCCTGTTAAAGGTTACAAAATACACTACTAGGTGTGACCCTGTTAGAGGATTTGTATCACCTTGTTAGAGGTGGCATTGTGAGAGGTCTTTAAAACAATTCAACTGAATTGTCACCTTGTTAGAGGATTTACAAAATGGCTGTCAAACCAACTCTATTAAGAGATTTTGAATCACTGTTTCAATGATTAGAAAGAAAAAATGAAGTGATCTGAGATATATGCAACTTATCTTTGCTGAATACAGATCTCTTTTTTGCTTTATTAAATCCTCATTGATCGAATGCAACTTTGCAGCTTCATAGGGATGACAAATTCTTCCTCAACATTCGCTCATGTATTTGCTCACACTTTTGCATCCATTCACTTTCTTACTTTTGAATTCACAACTTGACTTTTCATATATACCTTATAGATTGTCAAGTCGGCTTAATCAACTGAAAAACATAAATTAGTCGGCTGCATTAAACTTAATTCTTTAGAACAATAAAATTCTTCACTTCCCGACCCATCTCGGTGACCATTGCTCAGAATGTTTCCCCAGTGTTTAACCAAATGGAGCTAGGTAAACACTACAAACCTTGCAACTTCCTTCGGAGATCAAGTTAACTCGATAAATACTGACCTTCCTTTGTTTCCCGAGTGAGCTCGGTAAAAGCTAATTTTTCTTTGCTTACCGAGTGAGCTTAGTAAAAGCTAACTTGCCTTTGCTTACCGAGTGAGCTCGGTAGAAGCTAACTTGTCTTTGCTTACCGAGTGAGCTCAGGAAAAGCTAACTTGCCTTTGCTTACTGAGTGAGCTTGATAAAAGTTAACTTACCTTTGTAATGTTGAAGAATGCTCGATAGTCACTATAAATTGCTTTGCTAACCATCTGAGCTCGGTAGACTCTGTCTGATGATTGATATGACATTTGTGTAACATTAAAAACAATACACAATTAACAATTGTATCCAACAATCACCCTCTTTGGCATTGATGGCAACACATCATGTCATAGCAAAAATGAAATTTGAAAATAAGTCTTTTACTTATATGGCAACACAACATGTCATTATAACAATTCTCCCTCTAACATAGAAAACTCTTCCTCTTATAGTAATCTCCTTCTGTTTTGAACAAATTTCAGAGAGATATGACAGTAATAAACTCTCCCTCTTTGACAACACATGCCAAAGACAATTCAAGCTCAAACGAATTTCGGTGTACCTTTAGTACTGATTCATATGCAATGTTTCCTAGTTATGTTGCATCAACTGATAGATCTTCAATTTGGTATGAATTGATGTATCACTAGAACTTTATTTTAGTGAACTTCGGATAGGGGAGTGACCCCTAACTTACCTCTTAGATACAAGAATGCATCCTTAGGTAATGGTTTTGTGAATATGTCAAAAATTTGGTCCTTTGTATGAATATATTCCAATCTAATCTCCTTATCTTGCACCAATTCTCTGACAAAATGATATTTTATTGCAATGTACTTGGTTTTGGAATGCATCACTGGATTCTTAGATATGTTGATTGCACTTGTATTATCATAGAACATAACAATAGGTTCTTTGATTTCCATCTTCATGCCTTCCAACAATTGTGTAAACCAAATAATGTTAGAGCAGTTTACTGCTGCAACAACATACTCTGCCTCTGCTGTTGACTGAGATGTACAATTCTGCTTTTTTCTTGTCCAAGAAACCAACCTTTTTCCAAGAAAGAATGCACCTCCACTTGTACTTTTTCTGTCATCAAGGTTTCCTGTCCAATCACCATCAGTAAATACTTTCAAATCCAAATTTCCTCCAAATTTATACCATAAACCATACTCTTTAGTTCCTTTTAAATATCTCATTTTTCTTTTGATTGCCATCAAGTGGTTTTCTCTTGGTTTTGCTGAAAATCTTGCTACAATACCAACTGCAAGAGCAATATCTAGCCTTGTATGAACTACATACTACAATTTTCCAATCATAGATCTATACAATGTTTGATCTGCTTCCTTTGATTCATCTTCCTTGGTAAGTTTTAATTTGGTACACATAGGAGTCCCAACTAGTTTACAATCTTCCATTCCAAACTTTTTCAATATCTCTTTGATGTACTTTGATTGAGTAATGTAGATACCATTTTTATTCTATTGAATTTGAAGACCAACAAAGAATTTGATCTCACCAAACATAGACATTTCAAATTCCTTGTTCATTTGTTCTGAGAATTCTTTGCACAGATCATCATTCCCTATGAAAATAGTATCATCTACAAAAATTTCTACCAAGACAATCTTATTATCTGGTCCTTCCTTAATATACAAGCTATTGTTATCATTAGTTTTTTGAAAACCAATCTAAATAAGATAGTTATGCAATCTTTCATACCATGCTCTAGGGGCTTGTTTTAGACCATACAATGCCTTGTGTAATTTGCAGACCATGTTCTTCTTATCTGGATTAACAAAACCTTCAGGTTGTTCAATGTAAACCTCTTCATCCAGTATACCATTGAGGAATGTTGATTTCACATCCATCTAATAAACTTTGAAACCCTTGTGAGTAGCATATGCTAGTAAGGTTCTGACTCGTTCCAATCTTGCAACAGGAGCAAAAGTTTCTCCATAGTCTATTCCTTCTTCTTGAGCATATCCTTTGCATACTAGTCTAACTTTGTTTCTTGCTACCTTACCATCATCATCCAACTTGTTTCTGAATACCCACTTAGTTCCAATTACATTTTTGTCTTTAGGTCTGGGTACAAGAGTCCATGTCTTGTTTTTCTCTATTTGCTCTATTTCTTCATTCATAGCCTCAATCCAACTATCATTTTCCAATGCATCTTTGACATTTCTAGGTTCAAAATCAGCAAGTAAACAAGTACCTTTTAGCTTATTTCTTGTCATGGTTCCTTAAGATTTATCTCCAATGATTTGATTTGCTAAATGATTTCTTCTAACATACTTGGCTAACACAGGTTCCTTACCTTTTGAATGGATTTCATTATTATTTTTTTGCATTTCAACTTCAGGCTCTTTCTGTTCTAGCTCAGTAGATATTTGCTCGGTAAATACTTGCTTGGTAGATACTAAGTTTAACTCAGTTTGCTATGGCTCGGTTTGAACTTCCTGTAACTCGGTTACAGATGATGCGGGAGTAGAAGTTTCCTAATTCTCTGATGTAACTGGTACTGTATCAGGTTCACTGAAGACAAACATTTTATAATCTTCTGGTTCCCTTTTGCTTTCTTCTTCAGTCCTTTCTACAAACTCATCAACTTTCACATGTGCACTTTCTATGACTTTGTGAGTAGACAAGTTTAAACATCTATATGCCTTACTTGTGCATGAGTATCCAAGGAATATACCTTCATCACCTTTTACATCAAATTTCCCTTTTCTAGATTCTTTCAAAATGTAACATTTACTTCCAAACACTTTAAGATAACTTACATTAGGTTTATAGCCATACCATAACTCATAGGGGGTTTTGAATGAGTCTTTCTTTAGTTGTACTTGATTCAAGGTATAGACTGTAGTGCTGATTGCTTCCTTCCAGTATTTAATAGCAATGCTCTTTTCAATAATTAATGTTCTTGCACAATCCATGATGGATCTGTTTCTTCTTTCAGCTATTCCATTCTGCTGGGGTGTTCCAGGTGTTGATACCTATCTTTTGATTCCTCTTTCAATGCAAAAGTTATTGAATTCTTGTGAAATGAATTCTCCACCTCTGTCTGATCTCAAGCATTTTAATATTTTTCCTGTTTCCTTCTCTACTTTGGCCAAATACCATTTGAACTTTTCAAATGCTTCTAATTTATTTCTTAGATACATGACTGTCATCATTCTTGAGTAATCATCAACAAAAAGAATGAAGAACTTTTCTCTAGTATAGCTTTCAATTCCAATAGGTCCACATAAATCAGTATGCACAATTTCTAATATGTCTTCAAACTGATAGTTTTTACTTTTAAAACTAGTCTTTCCCATCTTTCCAATTTGACAATTTTTGCATAGACCGACCTCAGGTTTCTTTATGTTGGGAATGCCTTTTACTTTTCTGAACTTGCTTATCTTTACCAGATTATCAAAGTTTACATGACACAACCTTTTATGCCATAACCAACTTTCTTCAACTTGAGCAATGAAACATGAACATTCACCTAGTTCAAGATAGAACAAGTTACCTTTAGTTTGAGTCCCTGATCCAATCAGCTTTCCTTTCCGATCCAACAGTCTTGTTTTACCATGCATGAATTCTACTTTGATTCCATTATTGAGTAGTTGTGCCACACTTAACAGATTATGCTTTAGTCCTTCTACCCAATAGGCATTATCACATATAAGTTCTTTGGTTAGAGGGATTCTTCCTCTTCCTTTTATACAACAAGGTTCATTATTACCAAATCTTACACTGCCACCATCATAGTCTTCAAAGTATTCAAACTTAGTTTTTTCACCAGTCATGTGATGAGAGCAATCACTATCTATGATCCATGTATCATTTTTTCTCATATGAGAAATGAGTGCCATTTCTTCATCACTATCAGATTCATCTTTCATAGCAATATAGACAATCTAATCTTCTTCTTCATCATTAGAGTCATTAGAATCTTTAGCCATAAAACATGTTTTCTTACCTTTGTTCTTGAATGATTTGAAATCTTTCTTGCCATTCCATTTTTGATCTTTCTTTTCATCTTTATTCTACTTGTTTGGACATCTAGCAGCAATATGACCAACTTCTTCACATGAAAAATAGATTAGGAGTACTTTACCTTTTTATTTTCCTCTACCTCTAGAATATTTCCTTGCTAGAAGGACTTCAATTACTTCAAGATCACTATCTGAACTTTGGTTTGATTCATCTTCATTTTCTGACTGAGATTTCTTTTTTCCTTTCTCCTTGAGTGAAAGTTTGGCTTCAAATGCTGATTCAATGTTTTTGGAAGCTGGAACATAGTTATTAAAGTTGTCCAGTTCAAATGCAGTCAATCTTCCAACTATAGCCTCTAGATTTATCTTATGATTTGCTTCACATATTCTTTCCTGAATTGCAGAGACTCTGATTGCATAAATGGGAAGGAGAGTTCTGAGGACTTTGCTTATAACTGTCTCTTCACTGATATCTCCACCAGAAGCTTTGATTGCACTGACACATGCTTTAACTCTTTCAACATATTTTGCAATGTTTTCATCCTCTCTCATCCTTATTTGATCAAATTGTCCTCTCAGACTTTTTGCTTTGGCTCTTCTAACATTGTCATCTCCTCTATATATCTATTTCATCTTTTCCCAAATTTCAAAGGCAGATTTGCAGTCCTTGACATCATCAAATTCTTCATAACTCAAAGCAGATGCTATATCTATCATCATAATTTTGTGAGTCTTCTTTTCAGCAATATCATTGACAGATAGTGTACCAGCTGGTTTTGCATATTTTTCATCAAGGTACTTCAGTCTTGTATCACCAATGGATGCTAGGTGAAGTCTCATCAGTCCTTGCCATGTTGAGAAGTTATTTTTGTTAAGTCTTGGGACTTCCCTTTTGTAAGACATCCCAATCTTTGGCTTAGATCCTTGAAATCTTATCCTGCAAGCACCAAAAGCTCTGATACCAATTGTTGGAAATAGAGATGGAGTAACTAAGAGGGGAGGGGTGAATCAATTACCACAAAAATTATTTCTATAAATCCTTAGATGTCTTAAAATACAGTTGCTGCTGACACTTGGTAACTACACAAATAAATGTTGAAACTTGATAGATGTTCTGTTAACTTTATTAAAAATTTAAGGTGATTAACATGCATGCATAAATAAATAACATGAATACAAGAGACACCAGATTTAATGTGGAAAACCAATTTGAGAAAAACCACCAAGTAACTAGTTACCAATTTTCACTCTTCTGAAGTGAGCCCTGTTAGGAGCCAACCCTATTAAAGGTTACAAAACACACTGTTAGGTGTGACCTTGTTAGAGGTGGCCTTGTGAGAGGTCTTTAAAACAATTCAACTGAATTGTCACCTTGTTAGAGGATTTACAAAATGGCTGTCAAACCAACTTTGTTAAGAGATTTTGAATCACTGTTACAATGATTAGAAAGCAACAATGAAGTGATCTGAGATATATGCAACTTATCTTTGCTGAATACAGATCTCTATTCTACTTTATTAAATCATCATTGATCGAATGCAACTTTGCAGCTTCATAGGGATGACAAATTCTTCCTCAACATTCGATCATGTATTTGCTCACACTTTTGCATCCATTCACTTTCTTACTTTTGAATTCACAACTTGACTTTTCATATATACCTTACAGATTGTCAAGTCGACTTAATCAACTGAAAAACATAAATTAGTCGACTACATTAAACTTAATTCTTTAGAACAATAAAATTCTTCACTGCCCGACCCACCTCAGTGACCATTGCTCAGAATGTTTCCCCAGTGTTTAACAAAATGGAGCTAGGTAAACACTGCAAACCGTGCAACTTCCTTCGGAGATCAAGTTAACTCGATAAATACTAACCTTCCTTTTTTTACCGAGTGATCTCAGTAAAAGCTAATTTTTCTTTGCTTACCGAGTGAGCTTAGTAAAAGCTAACTTGCCTTTGCTTACTAAGTGAGCTCAGTAGAAGATAACTTGCCTTTTCTTACTGAGTGAGCTCGATAAAAGCTAACTTGCCTTTGCTTACCGAGTGAGCTCGGTAAAAGTTAACTTACCTTTGTAATGTTCAGGAATGCTCGGTAGTCACTATAAATTGCTTTGCTAACCATCTGAGCTCGGTAGACTCTGTCTGATGACTGATATGACATTTTTGTAACATCAAAGAGAATACACAATTAACAATTATATCCAAAAAATACTCCTATCTTTGGGAGGAAAAATTATCCTAATAGATACTTGTAGGAAGAGGATTGCATAGAGACAAGGTATTTTTGAAAAGGGTTCCCAACCCATTTTAGGTTTGAGAACTTTAGCATTTTCCATGGTACTCTTGCTCGTAAAGCCTTCCCTTATAATTTTATATTATTGATACTAGCCCTACCTTTCTCTTTGGTGTACAAACTTGATCCCAAGATACAAGGGAGAACTTTTTCTTCTCGTTTGACCCTTTCCAAAAAAAGGTTATAATAATCCTATTAATTTCATTTAGTTTACTACCTAGCAAGTCTAAATAGGAAAGTTAATAGATAGGTAGGATTGATAAGATTGATAGAACTAAAGTAACTCTTCTTGTAGATGAGAGACATTTTCCTTTCCATCCTACCACTCTTCTTTAAAGCTTCCCTGATAGGATCACATAATTTAGCTATTTGAATACCAAATCTTGAAGGTATCCTTTATTTACAAGGAAGGGATCCCTTGTTGAAGTCAAAAAAATCATAAATATGATCTTCTACACTTGGCTAGGTGTTTAAAAAAAAGATGTATGATTTATCTTTGTTGATCTATTGACCAGAGGCTAAAGAACATGGTGTAGGAGCACCTAGGGTTTTAGCCTAAACTCTAATCAAATTTTGTCTTGTAAGTGGTTTTGGGAAAACCTATGAAGAATAAGGAATATGAATGAGTTCCAACTATGTCTCAATGTGTTGGATAGTCATTAGATAATGTAGGAAAATATTTTACAAGGAATTGTCAATATATTTTCATGAAAGGTCAAAAGTTGTCAAGAGAGTGTAAGGTTGGTAAACAAGTAAAACTCAATTTAAAATACATGGAATTCAGTGGAAATGTGATGAAGGAGTTTATAAATGCTTAGGTTTTCAATTTATACTTATTTAGAGTTTTTACAAGTTTTAGAAATGTCAAAGTTCAAAACATGCAAAAGTTGTCAATGACAACATTGCAACTTTACAATGTTGTCATGACAACAATGCAACTTTATAATGTTGTCATGACAATAATGCACAAAGGAGGAAAGAAGCAATTGTGGGTCTATTGTGATAGTTGAGAAATAAGCATAGGATATATTTAAGACAATCCAAGCTCTTAGAGAGGGGTTGGAGTGTTGTATATAAAAAATTTCTTAATAAAGTTGACTATTTTTTTCTGCAAATACTATTACTGTCTCTTCCAACTCAAGCATCTATACTTCAATGGATTGAGCTGAGGATATTTATTGAATGGATTTTATAGGGAATTAAATCTACTTTCTTTTTGTTCAATTTTAGGTTTAGATCTTTTGTTTAGATAGGTTTAATAAAATCTTTCCTCTCTGATTGGTTAACTGATCAATGCAAAGTTGGAAGATTTCAAATGGCCCTAGAATGAATTCCAATGGTGGGAACTATACAACCTCTTAGAATATGCTAGGGTAATTTATAGTGTTTTTAAATATGGAGTTTAGATGGAGTTTAGAGTCATTATTATAAGGTTTTCTATTTTTAACACTAAGCCCTAGGTGCGACAAGGTGTACCTGACTAGGAAACTTGGTGATTTCAAATTAGTCATGGAGGGTTTAAGGGATTGACCTGTGTGATCGAGGACCATGTAGATGTATTATAGTGTCTAGAGGACTATTATCCAAGAGCAAGAGGTAAGTTGAAGTCATTTAGTCAGTGTTTGAATCCATTGAACACACTACAATATAAAAAAGCTTCAAACCCTTATATTTAGGCCTATTTCTAGGAAGGCACTCTACAAATAGATTGAGAACTTGAAACCCGAAAATATTTGAGATCTTTGAAAAGGGTATCAAGAAAGCTAATTTTTTTAGGGCCTTGTGCAGAAATTATTCAGAGTTATTGTCCAAAAACACAATTTGGAGGCCTAATTGGGCCTAAAAGGCTACTTGCCCTATTTCCAAGGGTTTGAAGAAATCATCTACAAAATTATGCCATATGCGAAAAAAGTAGCACCAAATCTAGTTGAGACATGTAGAATAGAATTCCTTCCATCTAAATTAGAGTTTAAAATGGACATGATGAACTAGGAGTGGGCTTTACATGCATTGAGTCCAAGGAGAGAAGGGTAAATAGAGGAGAGTGATTACTTGGTAGAGAGATATTTGGAGAAAGGAGAATTGGATAAATAGTTCCTCTAGAGTAGGGTCATAAAAATAACCCTAGAAAGGTTAGGAGAAAGGCGTTATAGGATTCCACAAGAAGGTAGGGCTTCGGTAGAAAGAATTCCCTATCAAATTGGTATCAGAGCCTAACAAGATTTTGGTAGTGAATCTACAGGTGAGATAACCATGGTAACCAATGAAGAGTTAGCAAAGGAAATGATAAATAAAAAGGATAAAAATAGGCTTGTAAAGGAATCCCTAGAGGCTATGAAAAATAAATTAGATGAGGTGGCAGAGAAAATTGATAATGTCAAATAGAAGTTGAAGGATAGTGCAGATAAGGGTAAGATAGTGGATTAAGAGGATGAAATACTTGAGCTTGACTCACCTTTACATGAGGAACCATTCCTTAAGACCATCAAAGCATTGGGTGGCAAGATTATTGAAGGAATACCCTTATTTAGTGGAAAGATGGACTGTGAGCTAGTGATGGACTGGATAGAAGGCATTGGAAACCACTTAGAGTATTAAGGGATTACTCAAACCCATGAGGTGAAGGTACCCAAGTCTAGATTAAGGGGACCTTCCCTAACTTGGTGGAAGTTTCTTCAAGATTAAATAGAAAAGAAGGGAAACAAGCTAGTATCTAATTGGAAAGCCATGGTGGCTAAGATAAAGGAAAACTATCTACTAGACAATTATGAAATCCAATTACATAAAAAGTGACAAAATATAAAATATAGAGATATGGATGTTGCTTCTTATATAGAGGAATTCGAAAAAAAATACCTTAGGTCCAAGGCTCAAGAAGAGGAGAGCATAAAAGTGGCTAGATATTTGATTGGATTCAAATGGAGCATTCAAGAGGAAATCACACGTTTAACTCCTACTAGTGCTCAAAAATGCTATCTATTATCCCTTAAAGTGGAAGATAGGAGTAAAAGGAAACAAGACATAAGTTTAAGAGGTAGAGGTGTTAGAATGATTTAGAATAAATGTAAAGGGGTGTGAATCAATTATCCAAGGTCCAGATGTATTTAACTTTTAATCACTTCAAATACTTCAAATTTAAACATTCAATAGCTCAATCTCTATAGAAAATAATCAATAGCATAAACTTGTAGTCCACTATCTGAATAGTAACAAACTTGTACACTAGTAGATTTGGGTTCCATTTTTTATGATAGTCCAATTTGGCTTGTCAAATTCTTTTTTTTTCAATACGATCCCAATATCGTCAAAATTTCAATGATGCCGAGATATAAATAAAAAGAAAAAGAAAAAACTGAAGCTTCATTTTATTTTCACATGGAAAAGTGTGGGTATGAGGGTTCAACACTATTCCTAGGTGTGATGGCGATCTTCTCAAAAATGTTCAAGGTAATTTCATGGTTTTGATAAGTTGTAAGAATGCTAGGGAGACTAAGAGTCATTAATTTTTCACTGATTGTGTTATAATGTGACCTTCCCCTTCTTATCCATGTCTCTTTTGTGATCTTTTTCAATGAAAAATAAAGAAAATGAAAAATAAAAGAAAGGGTTTTGTATGCACAATGTAGTACATGTAGCTTACATACAACCATGTTTAGGGCTTATGAGAGTAGCAAGGGGCTAGGACAATATAGATGGCTTACATATATTAAAACTCTAGGGCTTTCATTTGATGATAACTCCTTCTAATCCATGTTGCAACATACATATCTTGCAATCATAAAAGCTTAGATTTCTTTGTGTTTTGATATATGCTCATTACTAATTACTTGGAAATTTCAAATCCTTTTCAACCAAATTTGGTAGAACTAAATTGTATTTGAGAAAATGCATGGGAAATGTCTACAACATCACATTAATCTCTATGCATCCAATTATAATGTCAGCTTCTTTTAGTTATTTGTTTTCATTCTTCTCCTCATCCCTTGTCGTGCCCCTACCCTATCAACTTTTTGGAAATGTTTCCTATTCTACCCAAACCTTAGAGGAACACCACAAGGTTTGGGATACTATTAGTTTTTACTGAACTATGGAAGATCATAGTGGATGTTGTAACTATATTTACTTCTCATGTTGTAGTTTCAATCATTTGAAAGAAAAACTTGTTATAGATGACCATTCTTAACATTTATTTTATCATTCATGCACGTCCCTTGGAAGGTGCTTTGAGTTGATAATACTTTGATTAATTCAATTGAAAATTAATTCATTATCTATATATATATATTTTTAGTCATATATTATTTTTAACTATTTGAGTTGCTTATTTCTTGGCATGCATTGAGAAATAATGGAACCTTGTACACCCACCTTCAGTGGTTGAACCACAAGCTTTGATTTCATATTTTGGTCATATATTGTATGGTATTAGTGACATTCAAGGTCAATGAATGTTGTAATATCAAAATTTTCTATCATGCATTAATTTTAAGAAATACACATATATAAAGATAAATGATAAAAGATATGAATCCAGTGGAGTGAAAAGACAAATACATGCACTCCTAAAAAAATGATGTTAGGAAATGTGGTTTTCTCTTTCAAATAGTCTTTCTTATTTCTTTCAAAATGTGGAAAAAATTCTTATAAAAAAATATTATATTTGCTTATGGAAGGTTAAGGTGTACCTTTTATCCTTATTTTTCAACCACTCAAAACCTATTTGGTTATGTGCGTTCAAATTTTGAGCATTGAAGACCTTCTTTCATTTAGACATCTTGAACAACATTACAAAACTTTATGAATTTTTCATTGTTCTTCACAAAATAAGGCTCATTTTTAAGGTATAAATGATGATGATAATTAAACAATAAAAATTGTTTTGAAAAATAACTTTAATTATTTATTAAAATTTAAAATGAGGACTATGTATTTTGTTGAATAAATAGACCTTAATTTTTTTAACATTTGACAATACAAGGAACATGACAATAATTGACTCTAAATATGAGCATTAATTGTAAAAGGATGTATGAGGATCCCATAGAATGCTTAATTATTAGTGTGTTATCCAAAGAGTCATAGACTCGTAGGGAAACTAATAAAAGAGTCACCTTATATACTAATTGGAGAAACTCAAGGAAGCCCAAAAATGGAGTTGATAAAAAGAAAATTCTACCTAATATACATGGTCAGTGAACCCTTACTTTAGGTAGCTCTAACAAAACTATGCAAACCCATTGACTTGTTAAGAAAAAAAAATTCCATGAAAAAATCTAAAAGCATCGATGAACTTATTTGTTATCTCACTCTTTCAGATTTGGTTTTAATATCCCCAAAACACACATCATCTACATGTTAGGTAGTATATCCAAATAACCATGCCTCATCAAAAACATTTGAATTTGGAATTCACTCTTCTTCTTGTCATGCGTGTCATTTACAACTGCTTCTTAAATAAGCTAAATTATTTGGATTTTAGTTCTTTTAGTGCACCTTTGATTATATACACATCTATAACCTTGTGACTTGAAGAATTCTTTTCTATCATTGGATTAGAACAAACACATTTAGGGCATGTGAGAGTAGTAGGATGCTAGGTTAGTACAGGTGGCTTAAATGTATTAAAGATCTAAGGATTTCATTTTTTGGATTTATTCTCAGACCTTGAGTTGTAATATTACCTTCGTATCTTATGGAGAAACTTTCAGAATAAGCGCCACCAAGTACAAAGTTTTGATTCATTGGTAAGATATTGGGTTGTTGAGATTTTTTTTTAAAATATAGTTATATTTGGTTGCACCAAGGAAGTGGTTAGTAATTTTCTATTCAACATTTATATGTAGATTTTGCAAATTTCAGGTAGATGATTGTCAATAAGAAAAATATTGATCAATAATTTTTCATTTAAATAATGGTAGATGCATTCCATTAGGAAATTTTAGCACTTCAATATTAGTATGCTTCTTGTTTGGGCATGTTTAAAATGTGGACATTAAAAATCAAAAAATTGTTAGATCAATGCCATTTTTTTGTAGCATGCAAAGCTGATAAATCTATAACTTTGCATTTTTTGTAATGTGGCTCCTCAAAAAGAGTAACATCTTTAGTAATAGTCCTAGTTTTAATTTAACCATATTAATGTAGGGGAATCTCTCTCTCTCTCTCTCTCTCTCTCTCTCTCTCTCTCTCTCTCTCTCACACACACACACACACACACACACACACACACACACACACACACACATGCACGCACGAACACACACGCGTGCGCATACACACACACATTTTGCACACACCTTGTAAAAGCCATTCAATTGACTTGAGTTAAATTTTCAAACTTAAAATGGCCATGAGATTCAAAATGCAAGAAAGCATTATAGTATTCTTCTTGATGTAGGGGACTCCTTGTACATTCCACAAAAAAATTGCAAAAAATTCCACTAATGGGGAAATTTTAATGAGATCTCAAACAACACCACATTACCACACTTATATAAATCAAAAACCTCTCTTAGACATACATTTCCATACAAAAATGCTTCAAACAAATTTAAAAAATATGCAAACTCCAATGCAATTTACTCATACCAAACTAATTGAATGGATATGTCAAAAAAGAAAGCTGAAATAACATTGATATGATAGTCATAAGGGTTGGTAAAATCATCACAAACTAATATAAAACTGGTCCATCACAACAACCTCACATAAGCTTTAAATTTGAAAGAGAACTAGCAAACTGTCTGCAAGCTTCACAAAACACATTCAATTATTTAATATGACATCAAAACCAACTTCAAAATAAACTATAACAAAAATCCACCTGCAAATTTGATTACAACCTTCATTCCTTTCCAAATCCAAATTAGAAAACTCTTGCTTCAACTAGGTTATCAGGCTTCTACTTGTTGGAAATATTCAAGATATAACAGTTTACTGAGAGGGGAGGGGTGAATCAATAAACATAAAATCTTAAGTCAATTCATATTAACCAGTAAAATATTTAATCATCTAATCTGCAGTATGAAGACATTCATAACATATAAGCACAGAGATTTTGGTGACCCAGAAACCTTCCAAAATAGAAAGTAAAACTGGGGTGGGGATGAAACCCACAAATCTTCTTTACTGCAGTAGGAAGTTAGCCGGTTAAGGCATACAATGATCACTTCTGGTGATCTGCCCTGTTAGGAGCATAAAGGATTGTTATATCCACCTTGTTAAAGGATTTGAAACATACTTCATAAGTATGCACTCTGTTAGGAGATTTAGTACAAAGACTGTTAAGTCTACCCTGTTAAAGGATTTATAAAAACTGATTCACCTGTTAGAATGAAACAGTGGATTTGAATACAATTGATTGCTGATAAGATCCGCTATGCTCTGATTGTCCTTGATATGACAGATAAAACATTTCTGCTCCAATGCTGACCTTGCTGAAAACCTTCAAAATTCAGCTTACATGCTTTCGCACACATTCTTCACATACTTCGCATATATCACATTCCTTTTTATTCACTTATATTACTCTGTTTGAATGATACAATACATTACATATATATACCATCCAAGTTAAAATTACATGGAATAGTCGGCTGAATAAAAGTAGACAAAATTTAACTGAGTCGGCCAAATAGCAAAAACAAACTCGGTAGAACAAACTTCTTTGTTTACCGACTGAGCTCGGTTAACACTGGGTCCCATATTAACCGACCTAACTCGGTTAACACTGCATCCGTCTTTACTCGGTTAATATTGAGTTTTATGTTAACCGATCGAACTCGGTTAATGCTGAGTTTTTGGTTAACCGACTGAACTCGGTTAATACTGTGAAAAAGTGTTGTCACTAATGACAAATAACTTTATGTCAACAATCTCCCCCTTTGGCATTAGTGACAAAAACAATTATGTATCAAAGTTTATGTACATACATTTCAGAAAGTTTCCAAAATTATAGATCTTATTAGATGTATGTCTCCCCCATACAATATGCACAGTATTTACAGATCAATACATATTTCTTTGCACGGATAGCTCTGAAGTTCTGAAGTTCTGTCTCCCCCTTTTTGACAATAATGCCAAATAACATATATTTATACTGAGATTTCAAAATGAGAAAGAAATTCTGAATGTACCTTGAGAATAAAGCCAAAGTCTTATCCCAATTTTCTTGCAAAATTTTGCTGGAGGAGAGTGCAATTTGAATTTCTGCAGAAAGTTCAATCATATGATCTGCAACTGAGAAATTGTTGTCATGAATCAATGTTCTGGAATGAGCAATATGCTTTTGCATTGAAGTCATGGCAGGAAGAATCATATTCTGGATATCTATGATAGTAGACCTGATTCTTGCTTCCTCTCTCAGAAATTCTGCCTGTTTCTCCGACAAAAATCTTATTTTATGATGATGGGATGAACTTGTACTGAGGTCAAATTGCAGCACTTGGGCACTGACCTTCATATCCTCATCAATTTTATTCAACTTTTCCTTTATATCCTTGGTATACTTAGTAACATCACAGAGTTTTCCAAAAAGTGAAGTTACATTATTAAAAGAATTCTCAAAATTATTCAAAATTGTAGACAATTTTACCTGATTTAATGCAATATGCTGAGCAATGTGCTCAAGCACCTTATTGTCAAATTTCTTCTGTGCCTTTTCAATCAACTTTTCTTGGCCGGAGGTATCCTCATTGAATTTGTTTACAGCCTCTTCCAACTGAATCAAAATGTGTTGAGTAGAATCTACTTCAACACCTATAGCCTCTGTTATAATATTTTTGGCACTCTCAATGATGCTATATTCCAGATCTCTTTCATGCCGTAGCTGTTTCTGCCTAGCCTTCTGCTCTAATAGCTGACTGAGCATTCTCATTTCATCAACTGATGCTGTATCAAGATCTATTTTAGGAAGAATAATGTCTTTATCTAAATCAATTTCCTCATCCAGTGTCTTGCTGGAAAACATGTATCTTTTTACTTTTCCAGCAAAGACTTCATCTTGACCCTTGTGAACTGAGACTATAGTTGATGAGGCAGGGCTGGCTGATAAGACTGGAATAGGACTATGTAAAGGAAGACTAAGAGATGTGCAAATGGTATCAAAAATTGATGTTTCTGTACAGGATGGAGTGGAAGAGCTACTAGTTGCCAAAATTTGATTAAGAGAAGTTAAAATTGTAGTATTTGTAGGTACATTTATTATACATTCTGCAGTAGAGGTTGATGTGCATGATGAACTTACTGCAGAGACTAATGGAGACTCGGTTAATGAAGGTGGCTGCAACTCGGTTAATGAAGTGATTGGCACTTGCATAGATGGTACATGGAGCTGAGAGGATTTACCAGTGGAAGCTATTTCCATAGTTGATGTAACTGGAGAGTGTGGAAGAGATGCAATGATTTCAGCTGCAACTGGATCTTCTTCCACCTTTGCTTGTTCATCTTCTTTCTCTTCCATTTCTTTTTCAGCTTCTTCTTCCTCTAATTCTCTCTTAGCCTCTTCTTCCACTTCTAACAAGATTGAATGAAGATCCTCTGGAATGTCTTCAATATCATCATCATCTTCATCATTATCACTGTTGTCAGTGTCCTTGATTTCAAAAGTATCATCACTGGATTTGTGTAGATGATAGATGTTTTTCCACATGTTTGTTGCATCATTTACCACATGCTCAATGTCTTTGACAAGTATCAAATAGGTGTGGAATCTAATCATCATGTTGCCTTTGTGATCTTTCAGTGATGCTTTCACTTCAGCATTAGTGAAACTCGGCAGGAGATTCTTCAGTGTCTGCTCATAGATGTCTTTTACAGTCTTGGTTGCAGCTTCCCATCTGATTTGCAACCTCTCCAATAGTTCTTTGGAGATCTGGGAGGCTATCTGGTCCGGTGAGTATTTCCATTTACCCATCTTGTTCAGTACCAGTTCCTCAATCTGCATCTTTTCTTGTTCTGTTCTGGTTTCAAACTTCAATGCTTCGAAGTTTGTAAAGCTAGCACCTGCTTCTAACTGCTTCATTCTATCCTCAAATGTGAGTGGAGGCTTAACAAGTACAGGTTCTTTCTTTCCTTGTCTTGTTCTCCTGGAGAAGACTGCAGAGGTTTGTCTTTTAGGTTTGGTGATGATCACCTTGCCTTTATTTTGTTGAGGCTCCTTTTCCTTGTCTGACTCGGTTTCCTCTTCTTCTTCTTCTTCTTCTCCTTTGCCTTCTGTTATCAGTTGGGTTATCCTTCTCTTTCCTTTGCTAATGGCCTGAGGGATTTTAATTTGGAGCTCAATTCTGGCCTTAGCTTGATCATATGTTCCAAAAATTGGTTGCCTTGGGTCTACTGGTTCATTCACCAGTGCTTCTATGATATCCTTGGCTTCGTCAATTTTTACCTCATAGGGAAGAGGTTTCACCCATGCTACTCGAGGTCTGGCTGCCTGAATGTATACCTTGTCGCAATCTACCATGAAGCATATGTCTTCTTTGTATTCTTCAACCAGTTTGGGTGGAATTCGGAACCTATGATTCATCTTTTCCTTAAATTCTTCAAAATAGTTATCCAGAATAATATCAAAATTTTCACCTAGTTCTGTAATGAACTCATTTATCTAATAAAGAATTGGTATATCTTTTCTCCATACCATTGATCCCTTTGATGGAAAAGATTTCTGAATATAGAAGAATAAACAAATCAAAAGCGAACCGAATTTGTAGGGATTGTTCTTGGAGGTTCTAATGCTTTCCATATTCTTATTGAATTGGGATAAAAGTAATTCTGATAAATCAAATTCTAAATTCTTCTTCACTATTTTGTACGCCAGATCCACAGCTTCACAGGGTACACTGTTTGGACGGCTTGAACTATAGATTTTGTGAGCAATGACGTGAATGCCAAATTTCAATTCGACGTCAACTACAGTATTTAGCTTAAGTCCCCTACCATCCCATTCTGCTTGGGTCAGTTTCTGCAATTCCTCCCAACCTAGGGTTTTGGTAGCCTTGGCTTTGCTCAGCATGGGGAGTCCAGTAATTTTGTTAATCATATTCTTTGTGATGAGCACTGGTTGTTCTAACCACAATTGGCCATTGTGAACTCGACTGAGTACATACCTAACCCATTTAACTTGAAATTTCCTTGGCAAGTGCGAAATGTGGGTTAACCCTTTTGTTTCAAGATGCTTATGTTCGGGTTTTAGGTTTCCATCTATGCTCATTTCACCTAGGGCATTATCAATTTCTAGGTTTCCAAGTTCTTGAATAGAGCATTTAAAATGAGATCTTATATCATTGACAAGAAGTACCTTTGAAGGAATTTGAGATTGGGCACCATTGGGGTCCAGTGATTCTGCAACAGCTGGTGCTAATTTGAAGTTCGGCGCCTTCCATTCCTCTCCTCTAATCAGCATTTCTGAGCCTTTCTTAGTCTTAGAGCTTCCACTTCCGGATGCCATTGTTACTTGGTAGGTGTAGAAAAATTCTGAATTGATTCTTTTGTTCTTTTGAAAAATTCGCTCGGAAATGTCTTAAGCTCGCTCTGAATTTACAAAAAAAATATCTTAGCTCTTTGTTCGCAGTAAAAATTTAGATCAAATTTTGCCCCTTTTGATAACAAATTTGCCATAAATGTTTTGGTACGATGGCAGAAGAAATGACAGGTTGTCATCCACTAGCTCGGTAGATATTATCAACTCGGTGATCGAAAGAAAATATTGAAGTACCGACCTTACTCGGTTAGGTCACGAATCGACCTTACTCGGTTAGGTCACGAACCGACCTTGCTCGGTTGACACAACATGGTCAATGAAACTTAGTTGTGACCGACCGAACTCGGCAAAGTCTCTTACCGACTCAACTCGGTAACTGCTACTCGGTTAATGAAGCTTTGTTACATCTAACCAAACTTGGTAAAGTATTGAACCGTCCTGGAGTCAGAGTGTATCTATAATACTAATTTGATCCATCTTATTCTTTTGGAGCTGCATAGGATAAATCTTGGAAGATGCAGTTCCAATGTTGTTTTTTTTTATGAATACTAATTGGAAATGGTAGAGTCACCCACCTCTTGAGTGACACTCCTTTCTGACTTATCTTGTTCGGTAGATTTTGGAATCCATTGCTGCTTCATTTGCTTTCGAATGTTATCTGCTTTGATTTTCTTTTCATCTTCAATTCTTTTGATATTCATGCAATTTTTGGCTATATGACCAAGTTTTGTACATGTATAGCACCTTATAGTTGTGTCCTTTTTTCTTAGGTGATGTCTGGCACAATTTATGCCAGTATGTCCATACTCTCCACAATAGTGACATCTGCACCAGGTGTTGTAGTCCCATCCGAATATGGCTTTGACAAGTTGTTCAGCTGGATTGAATGATTTGGATTTGCACTGGAATGCCTTGTGACCATGCTTTTTGCATTTGTAACAATTGCCTTCAAATTTTGGTTTTTCTTTACACTCATTTGCCTTGTGACCATGCTGATTGCAGTTGAAGCACTTACCATTGAATTTTGCTTTCCCATTGCTCCAGCATTTGTTTGATGTATGACCTATCTTGCCACAATGATTACAAGTGGATCTTTTATTCCTTTGTTCACCTTGCTTGGAGGATTCACCAGTTTCCTTGTATCCAAGACCAGCTTTGCTTGATTGTCTTTGAAGATTTTGCTCATTCAATTGATTTACGTCTACCTAAGATTTCATCATCCTTTCATTGACTTGCCTTTCAGAGATTAGGTCATTTTTCAAGCTTTCATTGATTTGTCTTTCTGATCTCAAGTCATTCTGTAGACTTTCATTGATTTGCTTTTCAATGTTCAAATCATTCCTTATTCTTTCATTTTGTGCTCTGAGAATCCTGATTTCTTCATTTGCATTGGTGAGTTGGTCTATGAGATCTTCATACTGATGAGTTTGATTGTGAATTTCATGACTTCTATCTTCCAGTTCTTCTTGTGCTTTGTTTCTTTGATCCAAAGTTTCACATAGCCTGATTGACTGTATTTCTTATTCTCTCTTAAGCTTTCTTACCTCTTCTTGCAGGGATCCATTCTTTTCTAGAAGTTCTTTGATTGCTTGGTCAGCTTCTTCTGAATTGCTTGATGGTAACAGGTCTTCAATCTTCACTTCAACATACTGATGATCATTCATTTGTTTTGCAAGATCCTTTCTTCTTTTTAGGGATTGGGAAAGATGTTCCTTTGCTTCTTTAAGTTGAACCATGGCCATTTCAAAATCTAACTTTTCATTTTCTATAAATTTCTCCAATCTGAATATCTCCATTGATTTTGATCTTTGCTCAAGCTGTCAAGCTGTTTCCTGAGAACCAAGTTAGCTCTGATACCAATTGTTGGAAATATTCAAGATATAACAGTTTACTGAGAGGGGAGGGGTGAATCAGTAAACATAAAATCTTAAGTCAATTCATGTTAACCAGTAAAATATTTAATCATCTAATCTGCAGTATGAAGACATTCATAACACATAAGCACAGAGATTTTGGTGACCCAGAAACCTTCCAAAATAGAAAGTAAAACTGGGGTGGGGATGAAACCCACAAATCTTCTTTACTGCAGTAGGAAGTTAGCCGGTTAAGGCATACAATGATCACTTCTGGTGATCTGCCCTGTTAGGAGCATAAAGGATTGTTATATCCACCTTGTTAAAGGATTTGAAACATACTTCATAAGTATGCACTCTGTTAGGAGATTTAGTACAAAGACTGTTAAGTCTACCCTGTTAAAGGATTTATAAAAACTGATTCACCTGTTAGAATGAAATAGTGGATCTGAATACAACTGATTGCTGATAAGATCTGCTATGCTCTGATTGTCCTTGATATGACAGATAAAACATTTTTGCTCCAATGCTGACCTTGCTGAAAACCTTCAAAATTCAGCTTACATGCTTTCGCACACATTCTTCACATACTTCGCATATATCACATTCCTTTTTATTCACTTATATTACTCTATTTGAATGATACAATACATTACATATATATACCATCCAAGTTAAAATTACATGCAATAGTCAGCTGAATAAAAGTAGACAAAATTTAACTGAGTCGGCCAAATAGCAAAAACAAACTCAGTAGAACAAACTTCTTTGTTTACCGACTGAGCTCGGTTAACACTGGGTCCCATATTAACCAACCTAACTCGGTTAACACTACATCCATCTTTACTCAGTTAATATTGAGTTTTATGTTAACCGACCGAACTCGGTTAATGCTGAGTTTTTGGTTAACTGACTGAACTCGGTTAATACTGTGAAAAAGTGTTGTCACTAATGACAAATAACTTTATGTCAACACTACTATCTCTCCATTCTCTTCCTTCAGTGATCTTAATTCAATGATGAATTCAGTTGCAATAAATAGGTATGTGGAAATTGCAAGTATATTGAGAAAAATGGGCATTAGTAAAACTCATAACAAGAGTTGTATGCACATCAAAAGTTCCTAGTAACTTCCACAAAAAGAGTTCTATACATATATCTATAATCCCAACACTCTTAGGATTCCAACCAATTCAAAGTGAAGAGTTTCTTGGAGGAAAAAAAAAACTACAAAATTACAAAGTTCTAGAAAAATATGAAATTGGATACCCCAACTTAGTGGAGTCATAAGTTTCTATTTGGTCCCCAAAATTCAAAACGGTTTACATTGTTAGAAATTTATTGAAGAGATCTAATTTTAGTACTGTAAAACTATGCCAAAAGGTATTTCTTTAGCAGTGTTATTTCTAAAAGATATATATTTTGAGCACGAAGTGGAAATGGAATTCCAACATCTTGTTTGATTCTAACTTGGTGTTAGAATTTGAGTTCTACTACCTGGTTCAATTTTGACCATGACTTGCAATTTTTCTCTTCTTGCATTTGAAAGGGTTTATAAATCCACATGAGGATTTTCTTTTTAGGTGATCAATGTGTAGCTCTATGTAGTTTGTACCTTGAAAAAGTGCTTGCTACATTTGAGAAGAAAGTACTTGTGAAGAAAGTCCATGCCTAACAATATGAACCCAAAACAAAATAAGCTGACAATTTATAGATTTTGGTTTCAGTTCAAAATAAAAGGTGATGGAAAATGTTATTTTCCTTGGAAAAAATGCAAGGGCTCAAAGAATCAAATAATTCTAATCACAATAACTTAGAGACATTGTGGGAAGCATGATCACATTGAAGGGGGAAGGATTTTCCTGCTTCGGTAAATGTGGATTTCAAATAGGTGGAACATGGAGGTGTGAATATAGAAGTAGTAGGTAATTATCCCATGGAAGAAGATGATCTTGAGGAAGAGAACACAATTGAAGATGTCGGTATTGGTGCACCTAATAATGTGCTAGAGAATAGGATTGAAGAAAATGTTATTGGTGCAACTATTGAAGATGATGATAGTAGCACATCTAATTATTACAATGAAGAGAACCTTGATATACCGATAACTAAAAAAGGTATATGAGCTCCTACACCAAGTATCCCTAAAAAATCTTCTCTCCTCTATATTGTTGTTGGTAAACTTCAAGGTTTTGAATGGTATATCCAATTTAACAATCTCACACATGCTAAGGTATAGTGTCACTTTTTTCAACTTATATGTTAGCATACCATTAATGTTCTTTATATTAACCATTTTTTTCCATAGGTTGATAAGTGAGTGTTTGTTACCATCATCATGTAGAAGTTGATGAAATCCAACTCTGCAGTCGCCAAGATCACCTACATGCAAAATAACCCATCGAAGGGAAACCAAGAAGGAAGAGGTGGAGCTTGGATAAAACTCTAAATGGACATGAGAGAGAGAGATATTCCAAAACAATGAAATTTTATTTACAATGAGAATAAGATGCATTTACAATGAGAGAGAGACTGAATATAAAGGCCTCATGGAAGCTTGTAGAACAAGCTGGAAAGTGGTAGAAGATAAGGTTGACAACTAAGCACTCTTCCACAAAAAGGTGGAACATGCTAGAAGGGAATAAACTCTCGTGTTGTCAACAACTCATCACTACATACATTAACCTAAGTAAGTTTAAGTAAATAGAATAATTAATTAATTAATTATTTACTCAACCACCCCCCCTTAAGTGCAACTTAGGGGAATTCCTTAAGCTCACAAAACTAAGATGAAAATGCAGAATGGGTCCCAACAACAAGGCCATGTTAGGTACCCATGTATAATGCAAAGAGATGTAACCTCTATAAATGGGGAAGGAGGGAAAACCATGTGGGAAAAAACCTACCCCAAAAAGAGGTAAGAACCTAGTGAAGAACTAAAGAAGCCTCCAACTAGGGGAATGTCCCCTAAAAATAAGAACAAAGAGGAATCATGAAGAGCATCATTGAAGCATGAAGAAGCCATATAGTCTTCCATTAGAAAGAAACTGCTGATCTAAAGAACCTTCATGGAAGAAGAAGGCACAAACTAAGTGTGTCTATATGGAAGATGATCTATCTGACCGAAATGCATAGGTAGCTAGCCATTACAATCGCCTTGTATATAGGATCAACCACTAAATACATAGTTCACACTATCGAACCATTGAACCAAGGATGCATTAGAACTACAACATAACCCCCCCTTAATGTTAATGGGGTGAGATGACAAGCAACTAAGAAGGTGGGCCAAAAATCTCCTATAGACGAACCAAGAATGACAAGAGAGGAAGAAGTACAAACACCTATAAAGACATGGTCACAACGATGTTTTATGGGGCTAATGTCATGGAAGGGACACTCACTTAATAAAGGGAGAAGGCCTAAAATAGCAAAAAACTATCCCCCCCCATGGTGCTTTATAAAAATAGTGCAAGTACAACTTTCTCAAAAGAAACATTCATGAACTTGAATGCAAAGGTGGTACTTTATCTCAAGGTGTATACAAAAAGTGCTTACAAATGATGTCTATAATGATCAAAAAAGGAAAAAACCTAACTCAAAAGAAAGGATAGCCCAAAACAAAAGAAACCATGCTAGGAAAATGATCTTCAGACCTAAAACACCCAAGATATCCACCATATAGCAAAAATGCATAAAACATGATAGAAAGAACATGGGCAAGAATCTAAGGAAAAAGAATACATTTTTGAAAAAGTGACAAAACTAGCTTTCCAAAAATATAATGCTTTCAAAAAATTGACATGGGACACAAAAGATATGAATGTTAGAGTCAAAAATGAAACTTCAGACTTCAACTAAAAAAAGGGCAACAAAACTGCATCAAAACCTAAAAATACCTACACCAATGTCTCCATCTTAGAACTAGATTTTTGGCACTTCTTTCGGATCAGAAAAATACCTCTATATGCTTAAGTTATGGCCAAAATATTGAAGGTAGGTCCAAAATGACCTTGAAGGAGTGGTGCAAGAAGGTCTGCTGATGCAGAATAACATCATGCTGATATCAGCAAAACATGACCTTCAATTTGATGGCCTATGGCCTATTGAGGCAAAAAAAATTCCACATGGTAGCCATGTGGCAGTGCCACATGGATGCCACGTAGTAGCCCTGCCAAATTTCACACACAGAATGTGTTGACTGTGCCTCAAAAATCCAATTGGACTGTTGTCTACATGCTAACTATATAGTGGAGGTGACTGTGCAAATTGCAGATGTGTCAGGCACTGAGTGGAATCCACATAATGCTGACATAGTAGAAATAAACCACCAATAGAGTGGACTAGGCTATGCAACCAGGGTAGAGTAGTGGGATCAGTACTACAGAATAGAGGAGGTGGTGAGCACTAAGGGCACCGCTAGTGGAAAATCAAAACACTACCAAGAGGCTGATTGTGACAGGAGCTACATAGTCTATCTAAGGCTAGGTGCAGGCTGAGTGCAAGTAACCCTATTGTGGCCACTGAGTAGAGCTAGGATGGTGTGCTCTACACAACTTTTTTATTATTTTAAAACCTGAAATTGTTTGTACAGTCCGTACAAAAGCCCCCATGCTAATTTTTTTTGCCTTCAGGAGCCTTGTCTTCAAATTGGACAAATTTTATATGGATCCTAGTTGAAAAGCATCTTCTAAATCCAATGGCAGCATCTATTTGGGTCCAAAGTGCTCCAAAAAAACTCTCCCTCCAATTTGAAGAAAAAACTACAAACAAACTGAAGTTTGTGTCTTTGAATCGTGGCTTCAAAAAACCTTCAACAAAGTAGTAGCAAGGTGGCTCTGATACCATGTAGAAGTTGATGAAATCCAACTTTGTAGTCACCAAGATCACCTATATGAAAAATAACCTATCAAAGGGAAACCAAGAAGGAAGAGGTGGAGCTTGGATAAAACCCTAAATGGACATGTGAGAGAGAGATATTGCAAAACAATGTAATTGTATTTACAATGAGAATAAGATGCATTTACAATGAGAGAGAGAGAGAGAGAGACCGAATATAAAGGCCTCATAGAAGCTTGTAGAACAAGCTAGAAAGTGGTAGAAGATAAGGTTGACAAATAAGCACTCTTCCACAAAAAGGTGGAACATGATAGAAGGGAACAAACTCTCATGTTGTCAACAACTCATCACTGCATGCATTAAATACTAGATATTAAATAAATGCATTAACCTAAGTAAGCTTAAGTAAATAGAATAAATAATTAATTATTAATTAATTATTTACTCTAACACATCAAACATTCTACCAAACTCTTATCAAGAATTATTGGCTAGTATAAAAGGTATTGGAATGGATTATCAAACAATACATGCATGTCCCAATGATCATATTATATATCATAAATAACATGAATTTGAAACACAATGCCCTAATTGTCACATTAGTAGATATTGATAAGATCAAATAATGAAAAAGGTGTCTTGTAAGGTTCTTTGGTACATTCCCATTATTTCACGTCTGCAACGATTATTCACATGCACTAGCTTGGCACAATTTATGGATTACCATGCATGCAATAGAAGTCAAGATGACATTATGTACTTTTCAATAGATGGCTCTACATTTAAGACATAGAAGATAGGTGGCCAATATTTAAAGATGAACCTCATAATCTAAACCTTTCATTGGCAGTAGACAACATCAATCCATTTAGAGAGATGAGATCTTTTTACTGGGTCTGGTCTATTTTTGTTATTAACAATAACATTCCTCCTTGGATTTCTATAAAGAGGGAGTATATAATGTTGGAAATGATTGTACTAGAGGCTTTTCCATTTAATATTCATCTAAACTAATTTATAAATACAATATCAAAATAGCCATAACAATTATGTTTCTTTATGTTCATTCAACTAGGTAAGTACCAAGTGAAAGATATGAATATATAGATTGAGCCCTTGATTGATGAGTTGTTGTAGTTATGGAATGGGGTGACTATGTATGACATCTCTAGACCAATTGGTGAAAGAAAATTTCAATTCCATACAATGCTTGTATGGACAATACATGATGCCCCTGGACTAACACATGTTTGTGGTATGTATTAAAACTATTTAACACATATTTTTTGGAATTTAATAGTGTTAACATGTTTTTTGTTGTATGTTAAGTTGTGCATGATAATTGTAAATATGAATCTTCTAGTATACATGTCATCCAATTATACATGATATTATAAGTCTTTAGACAAAGAAAAAATTTGCATGTCCAATTTGTGGTCCAAAGATGAAATCTCATCATTCAATAAGTTTAGGACAGTAGGTGTTTGATGAGCATAGACACTTTCTCCAAAAAAATCATAAGTATTGAATTACTAAAAAATATCTTTTCAATGGGAAAGAAGAGACAACATCAAATCCACAAAGAATGACAACCCACATGTGGAAGTTGGAATACAATAGAATGAATCATCAAGGTAATGACATTCCATCTAATGTGGTTTTTTGTATAAAATTAAAATTTAGATAATGTCTTTTGTTTCTAGTAATGATGTGATTGATGTTCATGAAGATCATCAAGGAATTGATGAGAAACTTCTAAAAGGACTTAAAATCTATTGGAATTACTTTAGAATAACTAAGAGTGGGGGTGAATTAGTTATTCAATATCCAAATGTACAAAATAAAACTTTTTCAAAATTTAGTGAACCCATAAAACATTCATACCCATGCATGCATTCATGGCGTATTTACTAAGACTTATATGTTACTATCAAATCAACTTGCAGAAATGTAAAGCACAAAAGACAACACATTCATCAACACACTTGACACAATGATTTATGTGGAAACCCAATTTGAGAAAAACCACACATGCTACTCCTTTTCACTCTTTTGAAGTGATTCCTTGTGAAAGGTTAACCCTGTTAAAGGTTACAATACACACTGTTAAATGTGAGTCAGTTAAGGAATTTCAATCACCCTATTAAAAGTGAGCCTTATTAGAGGACTTTAGGCCATTTAATTGGAATGCCACCTTGTTAAAGGATTTTCCAATGATTTTTAGGTCAACCTTAATCCAAAGGATTTACCCTAGACTGATACAATTGTTAGAGAGTAATAGTAAAGCTTTGATCTGATGCAACTTATAACTTCACTTATAAATTATAGATCTATGTTCAGTCCTCAATTCTTCTTGACTTTCATTGTTTGCAACTCTGACAACTTGTTCACCCTTCAAGCATTTATCTCCTTAAGCCCTCTTGCTTTGTATGCCATTGCAGACTCTTCTCCTGGGTTACTTGATGACGCAAAACCCTTAATTCCTTCTCCTCCTTAGGTTCTCACACATGACACTAACCTCTCTAACTCTTTTCCTTCATGATCAGACATTCCTATATAAAGGAAATTAGAATATTTTCTTGCTCATTATCCATTGTATAAATTAGGGTTTTGGATGGATTAGGTAGGATACAATATATCTACCACATATACTTTCTATTCTAGAAAAATCTCCTAGAATCCATTTGAATTTTCCTAAAAATGGTTTATATCAAATTTTGTGCCACCAGCTCATCAATCTTATCTTCCTCCTAGTTCACAAGTTTCAAGAAAAAAAACTTGTTAGCTTAGATTTGGTGAATTATTTTATCTTTATCATAATGCAGTAGCTTGATATTATCAATATTTTGATGCTTGGCACATCCTACTTTACTTGACATCAACTATAAAATCATTTCACATCAACTAGATTTTACTAGTTCTTACCATCAACTAAAATTTACTTGGCATCAACTGTCTAGCTCAACATCAACTAGAATTTTCTTTCACTTGGCTCCAATTGAATTTCTACTCAGCTTGCACTAACTTTTCTCGACACCTACTATCTACTTGGTCAAGCTTGGTAGACAAACTTTATTTAACTTATTCTTCTAAACTTTCTAAGTGTAGCCAGCCATTTTGTAACCTTAAGTATATCATCAATACATCATGTGATTGTTGTCTTAACTAATCCTTGTACTTCATTCCATAATCATAACTCAACCTTTTCTCTAGGTACTTTTGTTACATCTTGTAGATCAAATCCTCCTCATCAATCAACTAAGTGATAGTACTTGAATCTTATAAGTAATTTTCTACCAACAAATAGCAGGTTTGACATCTGACAAAATAATGATTGAAACACTATTAGTGAATAGATTGTCCTTCGAGAAAATGCATGCAAATCTGACCCCGAATGCCCAAATGAAAGGACAAATTAGCACCAACAGCCGGATAGGTTATTATTAGATTAATAACCTTCCTCAAAATTTTATCTGGTATAGCTCCCCATATAAGATTTACAATGAATTAATTATAGGTACTTTTAACCAAAAAGCACAAAAGGATACCAAGCATCTATCCGTAAACACAAAGTAGATGCAAAACCTAAGAATTGAAAAGAAAGGAAACAAAATACACAAAGTTAATTTTTTGTTCACTGTATCAAATAATGTAAATGAATACCTAACCTCTGCTCTCTTGAGAGAATTAAAATTAGAGCTCTGAAAGATGTTTAGAAAATCAACGTAATAAAGAAACAATGACAAAAAACTGTAATTTTAGGAAAAATTGGAAATGACTCAAAGTCCAAATTCAGTGGAAGGAAAAATACATTATCAACAAAGTATAATATGTTTAACCTTCAGCCTCCCTTCCCCGACTGTAAAATAACATAAGGAATCCTTTACACATTACAATCAGACCATTATTTAAAGAAAAATAGAAACTTCTTTCACAATATTACATCAATCACCAAAACCTTTTCTCTATCTCAGATACACAGTTCAGAGACAAAAAAATCTGCCCATGTTCTGCCTCTCCCTATCTCCCAAGGAAATAAAAAAATGATTTTGCAAGATCTCCTCCTTGCCTAAAGCTCAAAGTCTGTAGTCTAGAAGAAGTCAGAATCAAACAGGAAAAAGAATGGGACCTCCTGTAGCACAAAGTCTGAGAGAAATCCAATCTTCCCTCCTATCACTATATTCAAAGCCTCTGTTCTACTGTAGCCCAAAGTCTCCCAGCCAAAACTTCAAAAACTAGAACCCTTTCCTTCAATTGTTGTTGCTTATTTATTCTTTCTCTCTCAGTTGTGAAAGTTGTTTCGTTTTCCCCTCTTCCGTTATGAAAACTGATTCTTCTATTTACCGTTCTTTCCTCATAAATTCCTTAGGAAATAAGCAAATGTAACTGATAACACTCACCACATGGAAATTCTTTATGACTTCCCGTAGATATACATTGTCCTTATTTCCCCATATTACATGCACAACATATTACATTACAAGCCCAGGTATCCTTATGACATGCTACGAATAGGTGGCATCTAACTATTGTGTTTGCAAGGTTCTCATAACTGATATTGAGTATCAATATCCATTAATCTTATATATGTTTAAGATACTCAAATTTTTGCCTAAGAGAAAGCAATGCGGGTTCCACACTATAACATGCCTCTATCTTTCCTAGATAATCAACATTGTTGATTGCAGATATCACAATCAATAACTTGAAGCAGTTTAAAGCAGAGTCTCCATTTCGTCATGTTCAAAACCACCGATCATGATTCAATACATTTTTCGTGGCGAGGATCAAATATATCATTTGAAGCAATTCAGAAGATGAGGGACCGAAGGCCCGCACAAGGGTAGGAATATGTCAATGGACTGCCTATCTCATAGCCATTTGGTGCATTTTTATATATAATAAAAATCATATGAAGAAATCTAGGCTTCTTTGAATCAAGGAGAAGAGTACAACAGCATGCAACATTGTACTTTTGCCATAGATACTGTAGATGTTTATCAAGAAACCTGTTATGAATCATTTTCGGAAATGCCTTCTACACTAAACCTTTATGCTTCTATTATGAGAGAGGGAGTGTGGGTTTCATGATCAGAACATAGTTGAGACCATGTCAGTATCTTTTAATCAGCCCTCTGGGTTATCTATCATGGGTTCAACACATATTTCCACGTTGATTTCCCTCATATGAATTGCTACGATAACTATTTTCAGTACTTGAGCATAAACTTGGCTTATTCGAAATGTTATTTTCTTTCCTTTCCCTCCTTTTGTGATAATAACTTCTATATAAAGCACCAATCTATTTGGTGGAACTCTATTATAAAGCTTCAGCCTTTGTTGAGTAGAAGTTAGTGCACCTAAAATTGATTGCCGATCAATCCTTCTCTCGATGTTTGATGCAGTTCCAAACTCATCACCAAGCATTTTCGTGACATGAGAAATCTGATCCCATGGAGGAACTTGTAGCTTCTAACCTCACTATCACTTTTCAATTTGGTGACAGTTACGGGATTTGCGAGTCTACAATTTTCTTCACCTTCCTTTTGGCTGTTGGATTCTTTAAATCCACATTTGCATCCTAAAATGTGCATTTTCATTTAAGTCACTGAATCTGGCAGGTAATGTGGCTTTGACAGTGATCTATTTCCATGGCATGTGCAATTTTTCATATTCATCTTTTTGCTACAACTCACACCACTCTTTCTATCACGGTCGTTCGGATATGTTTGATAAAGAAACATGTATATGAGACAAGGAAAAGCCTTTGGAATAGTGATAGAAGTATAGAGTGCCTTTGCCAGTGAAGTTGTATTCTCCCTATCTATTTCTATCTCAGCAGCTTTACTAGAACCTTTAGGGACAAGTCTGTAGCCATAAAAATGTTGAGCAAGAATGCAAACAAGTGGTGGTACAAATGAAGCTAATACTGATTCAAAAGATTGATCTAAGACATAGATACTTGTTCTGGACTTCTGAACTTATCTAGGAAACGGTTATCTCGCCCACATTTGGAAGATATCTAGAAAGAATGTCACCCAATAGCAATAGAATTCTATTGCAATTCTTTCTCTCGATGACATTTGAACATTATCAAACTCAAAATCTACCTATAAGAATTGCAGGTCTATCTTAGTATTCATCCTCAAATACTTCACATGTGTCAGAACTATGTTCTTCTCATTCTGTGATAGATCTATCATTTGCGTCCTTCCTCCATGACATGGCTTCTCCCACCTCCCTAGATGAGTAGCTACAGTCTTCTTCTTGGGCAAAGTCTTGTGATGCATCTCTTTCATCAAATCTTACCCTACCATAGGCAGAAGATAACTGCCATAGGAGACCACAGTGGAGTCAGAATGCTTGACCACAACATGGATATCCTTAATCTTACAGCTGACGTGAAAGAAGACATGGGGATACCATATGAAGTCCACATTGAATTTTCTAGAGGGAGGGGGAAGCCTGCGGCTTTTAATACCTTTTTCGCTCTTCATATTTTGAATACACTATCTAACAGAACTATTTGTGTCATGTACTCAAGCCATTATCTTCATAATATTGATTGATGAACATCTTCACCTCCGCACTTTCTTGAAGTCATAGAACTAACAAAGTAAACCTAGTGAATGCATTGGGATAGAATTCTAAAATTTCAAACCAATTTTCTTTCTTAACTCATTTGAACTGCTTTGAAGCACTCTGAACTACTTTGAACTTCTAAATCCTAATCTTCATCTTAATCTACATTTTGTATCTTCTAAAATTGTTGGGCTGATTGAAAATGAATCATGAATAGAGACTGAGTTCTGAACCTTTTCGAACTAACCAATCTGCATCTTGAACCACTTTGAACTACTTTGAACTATTGAACTACTTTGAACTGTCAAACTACTTTTAACTACTTCAAACTTCAGTTCGAAGTGGTTCAAAGAGGTTCAACCTCTGAAATTAAAATTTTTAAATCTAAGACCACCTTGGGTACTAACAGGGGCTCTAACTGTGGGACTAATTTTGATCCAAAATTAGAGAACTCTAGCAATCTCTAGGAAAAGAATAATGCCTTATCCAATGGGAAAATAGAGTCAATAGGAAAAAGACTGAGAGTTGCTTGCAGAGAGGGTGGAGGGGAGCAAAGCAACACCAACAAACCAAAACTACGAGCAAGCCTGAAGCTTGCACATTATTCCAAACTACCACTACGCACAACAAAAACTTATTTACAATATTTACTAAGGTAGGAAAATAACCTACCAAGAGAATCAGAAGAAAGAAGAAGCTATGCAAATCCATTTACTATCTTAGGGAAGTAGGAGCCTTTTCGAATCAGCAAAGCATACCTCAATGGAATAGCTCCAAACCATTGCTTGATGATGACTCTTTTAATACCGAACTTCAAAATGAAAAGATGCATGCATATGCTGAACCAATTCTCTTTTCCAAAAAGCTGTGACTCGTCATAGTACTCATCTCCATTGAAGAATTGATCCTTCACATTGGCAAGATCTGATTCCACCTCAAGCTAGAAAACATGAAATGGAAAAGCCTCACCAAAAGATGATGTGTAATCCTTAGAAATATTGTCATGCAAGTTCAACTCCTGTGCATGGCCATGGCCAGTTTGTAGGCATAATGATGCCTCCTTCAGCATAGGATTAGCTCTCAGATATACATCTCCTTCACTTCTTTCAAGGAACCAACTATCATCATTCATACCACAATTCCTATCCCTCTCTCTTTTTAGAATGTCATCACATATCTCAAAATTTCTTTTACATTCCAAACCAACAACATCATGCATAGATGAATGAGAATGGAAGTTTTCAATACATGCTTCATTCTGGAACTGATTTGAATAGGTACCTAAGGTATGATCAGGAAAACTATCCAACTTAAGTGATGGCAGATACATACCTGTGGTTTCTTCTTCTTCATAGGTGAGATTTTCACATGGTGTTTCAGCAGAGTTTTTGCCTGGCCGGGGACTATTGAACAGACTTTCATTATTTAAGTGTGAATCTTGAAATTGGAAAAGAGGATTTTCTATGATATCAGTATTCTCATCAAACCCCATTGGTATGAAAAGTGGATTGAGGTTACTCGAGACAATTTTACATTCCTGATTTTCAGCCTTTTATTTTCCTTTTTGGTCATTGGTACAAGGATTATCATTTTCAACCTGAGCATTCTCATTCTCCCATCTTACTTCATCATGGTAGAAAGAATTTTTAGAGTAAGATAAATTCTTATCAACATATGTCACCTTACTATTAGGACAAGTTATCATAGGATAATATGACATGGCTTCGTTAGCACCTATGATAGATTCTTTACTTTGCTGATTACAAGTTTCAGAATGCAAAGAATCATCAATGTTCATTGTTTCAGTGTGACTAAACTTCTGAAAATCTTCACTATCTGGACCATTTGAAACTAGATAACATTCCATACCTGTAGATTTGAGAGATCTAGCCTCTAGGATAAAGAAATATTGCGGTAAATCCTTGTTACCTGAATTTACATGCTCTTCAGCATTGCTTTGCTCCTCCTCATCATTTTTGAAATGGACACAGCAGAATCCTGACATCTTGGGAGTAGGATTGGCTTCTTTTAGAATGTGCTTCTTTTTTGTATCATTTTCATCAAGGCACTGTCACTGTCCACAATGGTATTCTTTTGTTGGGGGAGTCCTTATAGATTTCATACCACTAAGAATTAGAGCATCATCTAATCTGGTTGCTTCTTTCTGCACATTTACCAAATTTTGCATTCCAAAGTGTTGTAACTAAAACTTGACTTCAACATCCATAGCATCAATAAAGAAGCATACCTGATTTCTTTCATTTGGTTGGTTGGCTAGAGGAATTTTACCAATAGTCTGATTAAACCTATCAATGAACTCCCTTACAGATTCATCATCTTTCATCTGAATTTGAAGAAGGTTCACCAATAATTGATGGGAATTAATTGTGGGCTGAAATCTTTCCAAAAATCTCTGCTTAAGATCATCCCAAGTTGTAATACATCCCTCTTGCAAATGCTGAAACCATTCTACTGCTTTACCCATGAGGCTTTGAACAAATAACCTGGTGAACACATCTCCATCCTGCACACCAAGAATCCCACAAGCAACAATAACTGCTTTGATGTGATCTATCGAATATTGTGCTTTGTCTCCATCAAACTTGGGAAGATATTCCCATGACCTTTTAGGTAAAGCTAAATAATGGGCCAAGATAAATGGTCCAATCTGAGCCCCCCATGGCTGTATTGCAATTGCCGCCATAACACACGTTGGAATTCCAACAACAAAGATTCAACAAGTTCAAAATATAGAGTTGCCAATCTCCTGCACACAGAGATAATCACAAAATTGAGGAACCCATTGTTAGGCACTTAAATCTTCACTTCTTCCCCAGTAGAGTCACCAAAAATTTGTTAGTGAACAGATTGTCGTTTGAGAAAATGCATGGAAATCTGACCCCAAATGCCCAAATGAAAGGAGAAATTAGCACCAACAGCCGAATAGGTTATTATTAGATTAATAGCCTTCCTTTGAATTTTATCGGGTATAGCTCCCCGTGCAAGATTTACAATGAATTAATTATAGGTACTTTTAATCGGAAAGCGTGAAAGGATACCAAGCATCTATTCATAAACATAGAGTAGATATGAAACCTAAGAATTGAAAAGAAAGGAAACAAAATACAACAGATTACACAAAGTTAATTTGTTGTACACTGTATCACATAATGTAAATGAATACCTAACCTTTGCTCTCTTGAGAGAATTAAAATTAGAGCTCTGAAAGATGTTTGGAATGTCACGTAATAAATAAACAATGACAACAAACTGTAATTTTAGGAAAAACTGGAAATGACTCAAAGTCCAAATTTAGTGGAAGGAAAAATACATTATCAAAAAAGTATAATATGTTTAACCTTTTGCCTCCCTTCCCTGACTGTAAAAGAACACAAGGGCTCATTTACACATTACAATCAAACCATTATTTAAAGAAAAATGGAAACTTGTTTCACAATATTACATCAATCACCAAAACCTTTTCTCTATCTCAGACACACAGTTCAGAAACAAAAAAATCTGCCCATGCTTTGCCTCTCCCTGTCTCCCAAGGAAATAAAAAAATGATTTTGCAAGATCTCCTCCTTGCTTGAAGCTCAAAGTTTGTAGTCTGGAAGAAGTTAGAATCAAACAGGAAAAAGAATGGGACCTCCTATAGCACAAAGTCTCAGAGAAATCCAATCTTCCCTCCTATCACTATATTCACAGCCTCTGTTCTGCTGTAGCCCAAAGTCTCCCAGCCAGAACTCTGAAAATTGGAACCTGTCCCTTCACTTGTTGTTGCTTATTTATTCTTTCTCTGTCAATTGTTAAAGTTGTTTCGTTCTCCCCTCTTCTATTATGAAAACTAATTCTTTTATTTACCATTCTTTCCTTATAAATTCCTTAGGAAATAAGAAAATGTAATTGATAACACTCACCACATGGCAATTCTTTATGACTTCATATAGATATACGTTGTCCTTATTTCCCCATATTACATGCACAACATATTACATTTGGGTATCCTAATCACATGTTGCAGACAGGTGGCATCTAACTGTCATGTTTGCAAGGTTCTCATAACTGATATTGAGTATCAATATCCATTAATCTTATATATGTTTAAGATACTCAAATTTTTGCCTAAGAGAAAGCAATGCGGGTTCCACACTATAACATGCCTCTATCTTTCTCCAATAATCAACATTGTTGATTGCAGATATCATAGTCAATAACTTGATGTAGTTTAATGTAGAGTCTCCATTCCATCATGTTCAAAACTACCGATCATGATTCAATACATTTTTCATGTGGAGGATCAAATATATCATTTGAAGCAATTCAGAAGATGAGAGACCGAAGGCCTGCACAAGCGTAGGAATATGTCAATGGATTGCCTATCTCACAACCATTTGGTGCATGTTTGTATATAATAAAAATCATATGAAGAAATCTAGGCTTCATTGAATCAAGGAGAAGAGTACAACAGCATGCAACATTATGCTTTTGCCATAGATATTGTAGATGTTTGTCAAGAAACCTATTGGGAATCATTTTCTGCAATGCCTTCTACACTAAACCTTTATGCTTTGTTTATGAGAGATGGAGTGTGGGTTTCATCATCAGAACACATTTGAGACCATGTCAATATCTTTTAATCAGCCTTCTTGGTTATCTATCACAGGTTCAATACATATTTCCACGTTGATTTCCCTCATATGAATTGCTATGATAACTATCTTCAGTACTTGAGCATAAACTTGGCTTATTCGAAATCAAATGTTATTTTCTTTCCTTTTCCTCCTTTTCTGATAATAGCTTCTATATAAAGCACCAATCCATTTGGTGGAACTCTATTATAAAGCTTCATCCTTTGTTGAGCAGAAGTTAGTGCTCCTAAAAATGATTTCCGATCAATCCTTCTCTCAATGTTTGATGCAGTTCCAAACTCATCACCAAGCATTTTTGTGACATGAGAAATCTTATCTCGTGGAGGAACCTGTAGCTTCCAACCTCACTATTACTTTTCAATTTGGTGACAATTACAAGATTCATGAGTTTGCAATTTTCTTCACCTTCCTTTTGGGTGTTGGATTCTTTAAATCCACATTTGCATCTTAAAATGTGCATTTTCATTTAAGTTGATGAATCTGGCAGGTAATGTGGATTTGGCAGTGTTCTATTACCATGGCATGTGCAGTTTTTCATATTCATCTTTTTTCTACAACTCACGCCACTCTTTCTATCATGATCCTTTGAATATGTTTGATAAAGAAATATGTATATAAGGCAGGGAAAAGCCATTGGAATAGCGATAGAAGTATAGAGTGCCTCTGCCAGTGAAGTTGTATTCTCCCTATCTGTTTCTATCTCAACAACTTTACTAGAACCTTGAGGGATAGGTCTGTAGCCATAAACATGTTGAGAAAGAATGCAAACAATTGGTGGTACAAATGAAACTAATACTAATTCAAAAGATCGATCCAAGGCATAGATACTTGTTCTGGACTTCTGAACTTATTTAAGAAAGGGTTATCCCGCTCGCATTTGGAAGATATCTAGAAATAATGTCACCCAATAGCAATAGAATTCTATTGGAATTCTTTCTCTCGGTGATGTTTGAACATTATCAAACTCAAAATCTACATATAAGAATTGCAGGTCTATCTTAGTATTCATCCTCAAATACTTCACATGTGTTAGAATTGTGTTCTTCTCATTCGATGATAAATCTATCATTTGCATCCTTCCTCCATGACATGGCTTCTCCTACCTCCCTGGATGAGCAGTTACAGTCTTCTTCTTGGGAAAAGTCTTGTGATGCATCTCTTTCATCAAATCTTACCCTACCATAGGTAGAAGATAACTATCATAGGAGACCACAGTGGAGTTAGAATGCCTGACCACAGCATGGATTTCCTTAATCTTACAACTGGCGTGAAAGAAGAGACAAGGATACCATATGAAGTCCACATTAAATTTTTTGGAGGGGGGGGGAAGCCTATGGCTTTTAGTCCCTTTGTTTCTCTTCATATTTTGAATACACTATCTATCGAAACTATTCATGTCATGTACTCAAGCCATTATCTTCATAATATTGATTGATGAACATCTTCACCTCTGCACTTTCTTGAAGCCATGGAACTAACAAAGTAAACCTGGTGAATGCATTGGGACATAATTCTAAACTTTCTATCCAATCTAAATTCTGAACCCATTTGAACTACTTTGAAGCACTTTGAACTACTTCGAACTTCTGAATCCTAATCTTCATCTTAAACTGCATTTTGTATGTTCTGAAATTGTTGGGCTGACTGAAAATGAATCATGAATAGAGACTAAGTTTTGAACCTTTTTTAACTAACTAATCTGCATCTTGAACCACTTTGAACTATCAAACTACTTTGAACTACTTCAAACTTTAGTTCAAAGTGGTTCAAAGAGGTTCAACCTCTGAAACTGAAAGTTTTAAATCTGAGACCACCTTGGGTACTAACAAACACATAATCTTCTTTAACAATATCCTTCTTCGCAATCTCTTTTCCAATGAGTTTTTCAATCAGATATCAACAATCTCCCTCTTTGACACTAATGGAAAACCAAATTGATCAACCTATATCATCAAATGATGAACATCTTGTTCAACCAAACTGACTAGGTTAAGATAGTAAGGAAATACCAAAGAAAGAATTTTTATTCCTCTTTCAACAACTTCAATCTTCAGATTAGGTTACAAGATCTCTTCCTCAAAAATCCCTCTGAGTTCCTTCTTGTATCTCTCTGTTACTAGGTAGATTCGAATTTATCCCTCTTTCTTTTTGGATCTCTGACCAATGTCTCCCTCTCTGTTCTAACTTGATTCTTGATATTTTAATCCCTCTCTGATCAATAGATCATTTTAAGACTTTCTTCCACTTTTCTCTTGATCTTCAGATGATGACCAGTTTAATGCACTTTCTCCCTCTTTGACAACAAAGCATAACACTTATACCAAAAAAAAAATTCATCCTTAAAAAATGAAGATATAAGCTTTGTAGTTTCCTCATTTTCTCCCTCTATCACCTTGCTTATGACTAATTTGAAGTTTTAGCTTTGTGACTACTTTAGGCAGTTCCTAAAGTAAGATCCACTGCATCAATTTGTATTATATAAACATCAGCTTATTTGATGTAGGGCACTACTTTTGTTTCTTACATAGCCTTAGATAGGGGTATCACCCCTATTTTACCTCTTATATACTCATGAACATCCTTAGGTAATTATTTTGTGAAGATATTAGCAATTTGCTACTTTGAGTTAACATATTCCATCTTCACCTCTTTGTCCTAAACTAACTCTCTTACATAGTGATACTTTGAGTTAACATATTCCATCTTCACCTCTTTGTCCTGAACTAACTCTCTTACATAGTGATACTTGATTGCAATGTGCTTTGTCTTTGTATGCATCACTAGATTCTTTGATATATTGATAGCACTTGTATTATCACAATAAAGTATCATTGGTTCTGTGATTTCTTCCTCCATAACTTTGAGTAGCTATTTGATCCATACAATGTTTGTGTTGTTTATAGTAGCCGCAACATATTTTTCTTTAGCAATAGATTGGGAATTACAACTTTATTTCTTATTTGTCCATGTAACCAACCTCTTACCTTAAAAAAATGATCCTCCACTAGTGCTCTTTTCATCATCAAAATTTCTAGCCTAGTCAACGTCAATGTAGGCTCTTAGGTCAAACCTTTCATTCATCTTGTAGTATAGAACAAACTCTTATAATTTCTTTCAAATATCTCATTATTCTTTTCAAATCCATCAAGTGATTCTCTATGGCATTAGCACAAAATCTTGCAACTATCTCTATAGCTAATGCACTATCAAATTTGCTATGTACTACATGTTGCAATTTTTCAATAATAGACCTATCCAATGTCTGATTCACCTTAGCTAAATCATCATTCTTTGAAAACTTGTGTCCTATCACCATAGGTGTACTTACTGGTTTTGAATCCTCTAGTCCAAATGTCTTCAATATCTCTTTGACATACTTTGACTATGTGATGTATAGTCCATACTTTATCTGATATACTTGCAATCCCACAAAAATTTTGATTTCTTCAAACATAGATATTTCAAATTCTTGCTTTATCAGATTTGTAAAATCTTTTCATAAAGCATCTTGTCCTTCGAATATAATATTATCAACAAATATTTTAGATAGCAAAATACCTTTGTGTCTTTTTGCCTTTATGTACAGATTTCTATCATCATTAGCCTTTTCAAATCCAATCTTCATAAAATAAGTATGAAGTCTCTCATACCATGCTCTTGGTGCTTGCTTCAATCCATATAGGGCTTTGTACAATCTACATACCATGTTCTTATTGTTATCATCAACAAATCCTTTTGGTTGCTCTATGTAGACTTCCTCTTCTAGTATGTCATTTAGAAATGCAAAGTTGACATCCATCTAATAAAATTTGAAACCTTTGCATGCAACATAAGAAAGTAGAGTTCTTACTCCTTCCATTCTTGCAACAGGGGAAAATGTCTCACCATAGCCAATTCCTTCTTCTTGTGCATGTCCTTTGAAAACTAATATTGCTCTGTTTCTTGTCACTTCACCAATCTCATCTAGCTTGTTTCTGAATACCCACTTGGTGCCAATCACATTCTTATCTTTTGGTCTAGGAACTAGACTCCATGTTTTATTCTTCTCTATCTATCAAATATCTATTTCCATGGCCTTGTACTAGTCATCATCTTTTGATGCATCTTTCACTATATTGGGCTCCTTCATGCTTAACAAACATGATTCACTTCTCAATCTATTTCTTTTCATTGGCCTTGCATCATTGTTTCCAATGATTTGATCGGTAGGATGATGCCTTTTGACATATTTAGACAATCTAGGCTTAGCTCTTGTTTTTGCATCTTTTCTTTTAGCTTTAGTGTCACTATGTACATCTCTGTCAGGTATCTCAGCATCTCTTTCATGTGTACTTATCTCAGAATCAGAATGTTCATTTTCTTCATTTTGCAACTCAACATCTAAATGTAGCTTAGTTCCTAAATGCAACTTGGCATTCACAAGATGTGACTCGACAGTTATTGAGACTTGTTGTTGGTTTGTAACTTGATTCTAAACATCTTCTTTGGAAAGCATTCCTTCATAGAAGGTTCTTTCATAGGTTCAGCCTCATGTACTTTTGTAAATTCATCAAAATTCACATTTGCACTTTCCACAATTTTGTTAGTGTTAGTATTTAAACACTTATAGGCTGTTTTTCTTATGGAGTATCCAAGGAATATACCTTCTTCACTTTTTGCATCAACCTTTCCATTCCTAACATCTTTAAGAATCTAACACTAACTTCCAAATACCTTAAAGTATTTCACATTAGGTGGATATCCATACCATAGCTCAAAAGGTGTTGAATGAGTACCTTTCTTTACTTGCACATAGTTCAAGGTATATACAAAAATATATACATCTCTCCAATATTTCAAAGAAATATTCTTCTCTATCATAAGTGTTCTGGCACAATCCATTATAGGCCTATTTCTTCTTTTAGCAATTTCATTTTGTGGAGGGGTCCTAAGTGTAGATGTCTATCTTTTCATTCTTCTGTCATTATAGAACATCTCAAACTCATTTAAAGTGAAATCTCCTCCTCTGTTTGATCTCAAGCATTTTAGACATTTACCTATTTCTTTCTCAACTCTTGCCAAGTACCACTTAAACATTTGAAAAGCATTATATTTTTTTTTTTAGAATCATGACTATCATCATCCTAAAGTAATCATCAACAAATAGCATTATGTACTTATCTCCTCTATAGCTTTTCACTTCAATTGGTCCACACAAGTTAGTATGAAAAATCTCTAGTATTTCTTTAGAGATATAAGCTTTACTCTTAAAGCTTGACTTTGACATTTTGCCTAGCTGACATTGTTTGCACACTATATTACTAGGTTTCTTCAAATTAGACAATCCTCTAGCTCTTTTCATGTTACTGATACTAACAAAATTATCAAAATTAACATGACATAATCTCTTGTTCCAAAGCCATACATCATCAAGTTTTGTAATAAGACAAGTACTTCTAGTTTGATTGCCTTTTCCAATTAGTTTCCCATTTGTGTCATATATCTTGGTAGTTTTGTTTTCAAATTCAACCTTCCATCCCAGATTATTCAATTGTGACAAACTTAACAAGTTATAATTTAATACTTCAACATAGTAAGTGTTGTCACATGAAATCTTGTCTATGAGTTTGATAGACCCTTTTCCTTTTATTAAACATGGTGCATCATTAACAAATCTTACAGTATTTCCATCATAAAAAGTTAAGGTAATGAACTTACTTTTTTCTCTAGTCATGTGATGTGAGTATCCACTATCAATGATCCATCTATCATTCTTGTTCGTACAAGTCACAAGTGCAGTTGTCTCATCTTCATCAAATTCATCCTTCATTGCAACATATACTACTTCATCATCATGTTCATCAGAGTCATGTTCATTAGCAATGTAGCATGACTTCTTGCCTTTGTCTTTGTAATCTTTGCTATTATCTTCTCTTCTATATTTTACTTGTTTCTTTCTCTGTAGTTCTTCTTCTATGTACATCTTGCAGCAATATGACTAACTTCACTGCAATTGAAACAAATGATGGGTAACTTACCTTTGAACTTGTCTTTACCTCTGTGAAATCTCCTTGTAAGTAGCACTTCCAATTTTTCAATGTCTTCCTCATCTATATTACTATCACTAGATGCATATTTTATCTTTCTTTTCTTCTTCTTCTTCTACTTTACCTCCTTAGAATCCTTCAATAACAACTTATCTTTGAAAGAAAATTGATGACTCTATGTTGTGTAGTTGTTAAAGTTAGATAGCTCAAAAGAAGTGAGTCTACCTACTAGACCTTCAATGGTTAGATCATTCCTACAATATATCTCAACTCTTGGATTGCAAAAACTATAGTAGCATAGACAAGCGATATTGTTCTCAAAGCTTTACTTAACATAGTATCATCATTTATATGACTAGTATCTCCTCTTATTGCATTAACAACTTCCTTTATCCTAGAAAACATATTGAGCAATATTTTTACATTCTTCCATTCTCATATCATCAAACTTACCTCTAAGGCTCTTAGATTTGGCTCTTTTAACATTTTTGTCTCCTCCATAAATGGTGGTCAGGGCATCCCACATCTTCTTTGCAGTGTTGCAACCTTTGATATCATCAAATTTGGCATAGCTTAGAGTAGAGGTAATCTCCAACATTGCCTGACTGTGTTCCTTTTTCTTCTTCATATCTTTAGCAGTTAGGGTTCTTGTTGTATGTATAGATTGTGGGCCTTTGAACCTCACACATACACTTCAAGATGGTCCTTATCTATAAAGTCATCCTAGAATAAACATCGAGTCATTTATCCAAGATGCCTGATAGAGTAACTTGTTGCTTTCTAACTAGAAGGATTATGTCTATATGCTCTCAAACTGAGGAGCAGGCAACTAGACCTTTCCAAAATGAAGGATTTTTATGCAAGTATATAATTATGCAATTAATCTAGATGATACGCAATTTATTCTGATAAAAAGTAAAGGAAATTAAACTAGATGAATGCATATTTAATCTAAAATAATATCAAATGCTAAGCTACGTATGAAAGCTAGAACTTAAATGAGTAATCACTTTGACAACAATTCAATACAATTCAAATTACAACCTTTGTAATGAGGAATTAGAAGCCTCTTATATAGAGGTCTTGAAATCCATCAACAGTTATGATTAATTGAGATGAATGGTTAAGATCAAAGAGAAGAGTTAGTTGAAATGGAAACTTCCTTATGCAGGTGAAGTTAACTATTTTATATCTGAGTGTGATGAGTAGTTAACTGAGCTTTACATGAGTGCAAGAATAAGTTAACTAAATAATTCCAATTTGAGGGATAGTTCACTCAGAGTTTCCATTTTGGAATTGAAGAGAAAATTTTGAAGAGATTATTTAATTTAATAAGATGAGATATGACCTTATTAAATACATATTTCAATTAATTGAATAATGACATTCAATTAATTAAAATAACCACATTATTAAATTAAATAAGTTTAATTCCTTAGTACATTAGCCTTAAGAGATGATTTAATTAAATTAAAGTATAAGAACTTCACATTTAAATTAAATCTAATCAATAGGTTTAATGCAGCTAACCTGAGTCAATACTTAAGGAATTAAATGAGTAATATGATTAATGCACATAAGGGTTTCTGGCATCTGACAATTAAGTCAAGTAGCAAAAATTAGAATAAGAATTGCTTATTAAAATAAGACTTTAGGGTTGACCAAAATAGACCAGAATTGGTTGTCATGGCAATGAGCCAATTTTGGGGTATTACATTTTTTCCCTCTTTGAATGAATGTGCGAGCAACACATTCAATTTAAAGAAAATCTAAAAGCATGATGCACATATCAAGAAATGAGATTGATTCTACAATTTGATGATACATAAACCAATTAATAAGCTTTTAAAGATTATCTCCAGAATGTAGCTTAATCTTAAGGAATCCAGATAGAACACCTAGATACCTAGAGTTGATAAGATTGGTTCCAAAATTAATGACACAGAGACCAATTTATAAGCTTTTAAAGACTATCTCTGGAACACAGCTTAATCTTAAGGGATCCAAATAGAACACGTAGATACCTGAGTTGAACAAACTTTTAAAGATTATTTCTAGAACAGAGCTTAATCTTAAGGGATCTAGATAGAACACCTAGATACCTAAGTTGAATAGGCTTTTAAAGATTATCTCTAGAATGGAGCTTAACCTTAAGGGATCCAAATAGAACACCTAAATACCTAGGTTGAATAAGCTTTTAAAGATTATCTCCAAAATGGAGCTTAACTTTAAGGGATCTAGATAGAACACCTAGATACCTAAGTTGAATAAGCTTTTAAAGATTATCTCCAAAATGGAGCTTAACCTTAAGGGATCTAGATAGAACACCTAGATACCCAAGTTGAATAAGCTTTTAAAGATTATATCTAGAATGGAGCTTAATCTTAAGGGATATAGATATAACACCTAGATACCTAGCCATAAAAGATAATAAGATCTAATCATGAGTTATAGAATCATCCCCAGAATGAGGCTTGATCCTCAAGAGTGAGGGTTTAGACTATCTTGGTACCTATCCATCAAACTCTAATAAAAACTATTATATGGTGTGATCAGCTAACAAAAAGATAGGATAGCTTGCAAAGATGCTAGATATATGGGAACAAGATGCCCCAAGTGATAAGATGCCCCTAGTGATGACAACATAAGATGGGAATAAGATGCCCCAAGTGATGAAGATTTAGATTGAGTTGAAATTCAGACTCAATGAGGTAATCATCTTGCCCCCTTGAGAGAAAAATTGAAAGATGGCACACCAAAAATATGATATAGAGTGGTATAGCAAGAGATACAAAAGTAATATGTTATTCAAAATAATATAGAAGAGATCAGAATGATTAGAAGAAAATTTGGAGTCAATTCAAAGTGATTTCAAGGTCTAGAAGACCAAGTTTGAACAAAGTTTGACCAGAGTTGAAATGAGTTGACATTTTCTAGAATTTTTGAAAAATTTGAAGGAAATTTGGGTTGAAAAGATTCCAAGATTCACAAAGTATCATAAAAATGGACTACACAAGTGTTTGATTGCATTGGTCCCAAAATTGTAAAAAGTTTTTCTGAGCTACTTAAGTGTGTCAGATTTCAAATTTGATCCCAAAAAATGGGTTCAGAGTAGCCAAAGTAGCCAAGAGGGTGGTTAATTGATCATTTGTCTAATTGTGAAGAACATTATGCTTTGAAGAAGCTGAAAATTCCTCATGATAAAGGATAAAAGTATATCTACAATCGAACCATGTGCTTATGCAATGCAACCCTATGTTAGATGCAACTTTAAACTAGATGCAACCCTAGGTCTGGTTACCAAGCTTCAAAAATTATCATCACTAAGCATATAGGAAAACCCTAGATGTCATAAAATCCCACTAACATTGCAATCAAAAGAATATGAATAGGACATCTATTCTAGTTTTGTCAAGATTAAATGTAAGCATTCGAGGCACAATAAGCCAAAATGGCCAGAACATTTGTTCCTTTTAATGTAGCAAGTTAACAAAAGCATCAAAGCATAAACACTAGGATGAATAGAATGGTTCTTGCATGTAGACACACTAGACACAAAAGAGATCTATCTTATGCTAAGTATTCTATATGCAATGACCCTTATGTTCATAACCTGAGATAGAAGTGTGCTAGATATACTTGCTGTGACCCATACATTCACTTAGCAAGACAAGTATCAATATTTTCTATAGCATGAAGAGTTCAATCCTACAAGCAAAGAGAAGAAACAACATTATTGATGTATCCATATAAAATGAGTCAAGGTACACCTAGCCATCCAATATGAGATGGAGGCTGTTATAGTGGACAACCCTCTTATATGGATGTTTCAAATTATTGGAACTAAACCACAAATAAAAAGAAAAGAAAAGATCATGCCCCCAGTCATTGCTTGTCTGATCAAATGACATCATTGAGTTCCTCAAGGAGACATGATGAAGTGAAAGTGAAACAAACAAATAAAATGCTCAACATATCCAAACAAGTATATCATTTTTAGTTTTTGTGTTATAGGATTGATGTCTACTATCAATGTCCAAAACATGGATGAAAGAAATTTCTTTACTAGGGTGACAACAATAAACATACATAGTCAAAATGATGAGTGATTAAAGTCAAAGAGGAATATTAAAGGTGAAGAACCTAAGTAGAACTAAGTGATAGTAGATAGATATGGCCAGAATAACTGGTGACTGACGCAAGAGAGATCTAGTGACACGAACGACAGTAGGAAGATGCATCTGAAACAACTAGTGACTGTCACAAAAGAGATTCTATGAGGAGAATCTTGAAAAGTAGTGACCCTAGCGATAATAAGTAGACACAATTGAAACAACTAGTGACTGTTGTGAAAGAGATTCTATAAGAAGAATCTCAATAAAGAGTGACATTGGCAATAGTAGGTAGATGCAATTAGAACAACTAGTGACTGTCGCAAAAGAGATTCTGTGACACTAAAGGGTGGTGCCCCCAAGTTGTGAAAATATTCAATCCAAGGATACATGAGCAAAAAAAATAGGAAACTAAAGTAGGAAAGCAACTATACAGGAAGCCAGAGGATGTGCTGCAAGATGGAGTATTGGAAACAAGAGGTACCTTTTTGCCAAGTTTTCACCTTCTTAGCAGAGCTTCTATTTTTTTGCTACTATGATGCCTATTTCCAAGTTTTCATCAATGGAACTTTTCTTCTTATTTCAATTTTATTGTATTTTCTCTTTTTTTTGATATTTTTGTATTTTGGAAATTTTTAATTTTTTGGTATCACCAAGGCACCTATTACTAGGTTTTCACTAGGGTAATGATTTTTTTTAGGACTTTTTGCAATCTTTAGATTTTTTTCAAGATATTTAGATATATACAAAAAGCTTCTAAGATCATATCAGCTATAGAACCATTTCAAGTGGACAATGTTGATGGGCTCCTTGAGCACTTCTCCCTTGGCTATAGAAAGTTGGTAAGCTCTAGATCTAAACACTATAGTGACTATGTAAGGACCAAGCCAGTTTGGTTCAAACTTTCCTTTCTAGACTTATTTTTGCTGATTCTTAGGATTTTCTCTCAGGACGAGATCACCTAATTGGAAGTCACATGGCTTAACTTTCTTATTGTAGCTTCTGGGCATTCACTACTAATAAGCTTGAAGATGATTGCATGCCACTTGTCGACATTCATCTAACAATACTAGCTCTTGAAGCTGAGATATTCTGTAATCTTTATCCTTGATGAAGCCTTTCATAGAGATTCTTAGAGTAGGAATCTCAACCTCTATTAAAATCATAACATCCACTTCATAAACTAAAGAAAAGGGTATTGTACCCATTGGAGTCCTAATACTTGTTCTATATGCCCATAGAGCTGGATTAATCTAAAGGTGCTAGTCCCTTCCAAATTTACTAACTGTGCAATGGAGGATCTTGAGGATCACCTTGTCAGACACCTCTGCCTGACCATTACCCTAGGGGTAGTAGATAGAAGACCAATGTTGTATGATTTTGAATATTTTGCATAGCTCCTTATGGTCTTTGTTTTTAAATTATTGGATGGTACACCATACCTACATATGATGTAATTTGTGATAAAAAGAGCTATTGTTTCACCATTTACTATTGTGAGAGGTACTGCCTCTACCCACTTCATGAAGTAGTCTATAGCTATAATAATGAACTTATGTCCATTAGAAGAAGATGGGTGAATCTAACCCTCAAGAACGAAGGCCCATTGTTGGAATGACCATAGTGTGGTAGATGAAATCAAATCCCAGCTGGAGCATGAATCAAATTCCCATGGAGCTGGCACTATTTGTAGGACTTGGTGTACTTCAATACCTCTTGCTCCATATTTGGCCAATAATAACTAGCTTTAATAAGTTTGTCAGCTAGTGTCAAGCCATTTGAGTGAGATCCATAAATGCTTTGATGAAAATCAATTAATGCATGTTTGGAATATTTGGGTTCTAGACACCTAAGGAGTGTTCCATTGAGACCTCTCCTAAACAAGTCATCAGTAATAATGACATATTGTGAAGCATTATAGATAAGGTGACATTTTTTATTCTGGGTTAGATCATCCAGAATGGTTTGGTCATGCAAATAAGAGTAGATGTGGTGGTAGTGAGATGAGTCTTATTCTACAATAAAATAGATCATCTTGGAATTAGGGGTATTGTAGGCAGGGTAGAATAATGCTTCCACCAGAACTCATGTTGAAGATTATTCTCTAGCATCTATAGAAATGAAGCCAGAGTAGCCATGGCATTAGTTGCTTTGTTATTTGGTCAAGGAATTTGCTGGAAGGTGATGTGAGCAAAATATATCTTTATGTCATCAACCATGCATTTGTAAGGAATCAATTTCTCATCCTTTATCTAATAGACATCATTAACCTGGTTGATTATGAGTTGAGAGTCCCCAAAGATATTTAACTACTCCACTCTCCATTTAGCCACAATCTTTATGCCATTAATTAGAGCCTCGTACTGTGCATTGTTGTTTGTGCAAGGAAATATAATCTTATATGCAAGGAAATAGAATCTTATATGCCTTGGGAGGCAAATACCTTTGTGGTGTTATGAAGAGTAACCTAGCACCGGATCCCTATTGTGTGAAGGAAACATTGAAGAAGATTACCCACATTTGGTGTGTGAGCATCAGAACTAAATCATCCAAAAAATCAATGTTTAGTGGGAGAAGACTCTGCATCAGTGCATCTATTGGCTGATTCTCAATTGCTTGTCCCTTAATAGCCTTTCATTTGACATACTAAATTTCAAACTCACTGAGTATCATGACCCACTTAGCCAATCTTCTTGTTAGAGCTACCTTGCTGAGAAAGTACTTTAGTGGATCAATTTTAGCCACTAGTTGTGTAGTGTGAGTAGGCATGTAGTGTCTCAACTTTTGCGAAGCAAAGACAACTACCAAGAAAGCTTTCTCAATGATGTTTTAATTCATCTCATAAGAGATCAGCATGTGGTTCAAATAGTAAATAGCTCTTTCCTTGTTATTGTTTTCATCTTGAGCTAATAAGATACCCAAATATTTTTTAGTTGCCGAGATGTAAAAAATCAGAGGCTTCCCATAGATAGGAGGCATCAAGATTGGTAGATTAGCAATATATTATTTTATCTATGTCAAGATTTGCTCAAAATCCTAGCTCAAGTTATATTTCACACCCTTATGTAGAGTCTTTGTAAAAGGTTGTGATTTATCCACTAGCTGTGAGATGAACCTGCAAATAGATTGGAGTCTTCCTTGTAAACTTCTCATCGGATTGATATTATGGGGTGGAGACATATCCATGGTTTCTTGAACTTTCTTTGGATCCACCTCGATTCCTTTTGTAGACACAATATATCCTAGTATTTTCCCTGATGTGATGCCAAATGTGCATTTCTTAGGATTAAGCCTGAGACTAAATTTTTCCATGTGATCTAGGATAGGTCTCAAATCTTATAGATGAGTATGGAGTGCATCATATCATAGAAAATTGTAGTGACTACTCTCTAATATGTAGCACTAGCATTTTTCAAGCCAAACACCATTACATTCCAATAGAAGGTTCCCAATGCACATGTAAAAGTAGTCTTTTCCTAATCTTCTAGCATAATTATGATCTAATTATAACTAGAAAACCCATCCATGAGTGAATACATCTCATATCCTACTATCATATCCACTATCATATCAATATTGGGAAGTGGAAAATCATCCTTAGGACATGCTAAGTTGAGATCATGTAAGTAAGTACAAAATTTGATAGATTTTTCATGCTTAGAGACTAGAATAATGTTGGATATCCATTCAGTGTAATCAATAGCATAGATGAAACTAGCTTTCAAAAGCTTCTCTAGTTTAGCTTTGACAAGAAATGCAACATGGGGATGGATTTTTTGATATTTTTGTTTCACTGGTTTAATGCCTCGTGCAATGGACAAATTATGCATAATGAGAGCAAGATCTAGTCTTGGCATGCTAGAATATGTCCATGCAAACTTTATCTTCTTCTCTCAAAAGAAGACAATGAATTCCTCTTTTTCTTTTGGAGATGGTGACTATGCTAGATGTATCATGTGAGGATGTTCTTTTGTGCCCAGGTTGATTGGCTATGTTGGCTCTATCAATATTGATGATCTCTCTTAAAAGTGACTAGGAAGTGCATCAAATATCTCATCCGCAAGTACCTCAGAGAGGTTTTCACCCTTGGATGCATCTTTTATTTTTACTTTTTAAGGTTTTGATACTACCATAATATGGCTTTCACCATCAAAACTTCTATTTTTTTTCTTTTTGATTGTATGACTAAGATATTTGATCTTAGATTTAGTCATGTTGGTGGGAAGATGTTACTGGTTCGACAACGCTCAAGTAGCAAGCAAGAGCATAGTCATTATAAAATGTGGAGACTTCACTAGATGTATTAGAATTCTAGTTTATAACCTCAAGATATGTGAGTGGAAGAGTAGTGGCAAGTTTGATTGTGTTCACAGTGTAGTTATTAAATGCTTGGACCAAAAATTTGAGACCTAGAGTGGCTTCATCCAAAAGTGTGTTCAAATGCCTTTGAGTAGTAACATCATCAATCAAAGACTCGAGGACACTAGTTGGATCAGACCCATCTGACTTGGCCCTAGATGCTTAACCCACTTTGATTGGGTTTTCAAGAACATGAACTTGGTCAATGTCTTTATCTATAGTGGCTTCTAAAAGGGAGTCAAATTCATATTCCTTAGAATTAGTGTTGCATGGAAATAGGTTGTAGAATTCCCCAATAGTGATAGGGACATACTCTCCTTCATCATCTAGATTTTTACACAAGTACTCAACACGTAATGGCTGACTAGACTTTCCCTATTATAAATGAGCATAGTGTAGATTAATATTTTCCTCAAAAGAATCACTAGTACCATCCATGGTGCTGACATGTGGCACAAATTCATCTTACTCAATAAATAATTTAGCAAGATCAAGAGGAATAGGATAAGGATAAGGATCCTCATCATCAAAATTATCTTCTTGAGTACCTAACTTAGCTTGTGACTCATTTCCAAATGAACCCTCAGGCTCTGGTATGAATCTATTAACCCCTAAATGGAAAGGGGCCTTTTTAAAGCCTAGACTGGATGTATCTCTATTTCTTGAAGATATTGCTTTGATAGGATCAACTAGACCATTGTTATTGCATCCAATAGGACCATTTTCCTTAAATCCAAAGTGCTTCATAAGTCTAAGACGAGGGCCATATTTCTTAGGAGTGATCTCATGAGCTTGTTTTGTGAGGTCAACTAGAGTCACCTCTTTGTAAAGCCACGTAATAATGACTCTATTTTTAGTTTCATCCTCTAAGGGGACTATAGCCTTGACAAAAGTGCCATTTTATTTAGTTTGAGGTGTCAACACAAATGACTTCTTTGTCTCAGATGGTCTCCCATAATGACAAGGAGACTTAGGAAGAGATGTTAATGATAGCAATGGTTCAATGTGGTATTCACCCATGCTAGTTTCTTTCAAGTTGAATGGATGCTCAATTTTCTTTAGCTTGTTATCATGATAATCAATAGATTCCCTATTAGCAGGTACAAAATTCTTAGTAGCTTTAAGCATATTTTAGGTATAGCTAGTACTTGCAAGGATAGCGACTTCAGAGCCATGAAATGGGAATTTTATGCACTGATAGTATGTGGATAGCACAACGCACATCTCATGTATCCATTTCCTTCCTAGAAGAATATTTGATGCAGGAGCATCCAGAGGTATAAGGGCAATCTTGTGTCACCCAAAAAAATGTACTTAGAATTAGTTTTCTGTTTGATGTCTTTACATTTTTGGATACCCATTTGGCTCAAATAAAGGTTCAAACTCTCATAGTTCAACTATCAGTGTGTTTGAAAATCTCAAAAAAATAGGAGCATGTATTTGGGCCATCATTTCATAAAACTAGAAGGTGTGAATTTTCTAGATGAATTTAATCATGATTTAGAGCATTCCAAAAAAAGAATCAGGTCAATAGGCCCCATGGTTTGAAAGTTATTGCAATTTTTTGAGTTTTGGAGACCTCCTAAGAATGCTTCAAAGTCACGTTTGGGGCATTAAATAACCTTGAAAAGGGTCAAAAAAATGGGGGAGGAGCAAAGCTTGTCCATAGGGCTATAGAGCGCTTCGAGAGCTTTTAGAAAATGTAAACGGTTCATCAATCGGAGCTACGGTTCAAAAGTTATGCCTCCCGGAAGTTCGGTTACCGTTTCTGGATTCTTCTAGATTTGCACCGACTCCTAACACAGCTTCCGAAATCTTCTATTTCATCGGTGGATGCCTACTAGCACTTTCTAGAATGTACTCCTAGTCCTTAACCCTCCATGGTCTATTTAAGGAGATTTATGGCATTGTAAAAGGCAGTTCGGAGTGGAGTTTGAGAGGAGGTGCTAAAAGGAGAAATATTCTCCAGATTTATGCTATTGTAAGCCCTTAGGGCATGTTCTGAAGTTTATTCTCTCTTTACTATTTGTACTAGCTTATTTTCTTAGATAATATAATTTCCCTTTTCTATTGTTTCCATTTTGTTCCTGGGTCGTATACCCATCAAGTGGCATCAGAGCAAGTTTTCCTGAGTGTGTAGACAGAGCGCCAACTGTGAGGCAGTTTGCACCAGGACTGTGTGGTTGTGGGTTCGAGTTAGAAGATCCCTCCACGAAGAGAGCATGGCGAAAGGGCCAAAGCTATTGATCCTGAGGAGGTTAGAGCCCTCCAGAGGCAGGTACAAGCATTGCAAGAGGAGCTTCGTAGAGGAGCAAATGTTACCGCAGGTGACAATAGTGAGGATGACAATGAAGAGGAAGTAATGGGACTAGAAGAGGAAGCTGACGGGGAAGTTCTGAATCCTGTAGAGGAAAGGATTTTTAGGGCCATTACTAAGTTTGGGAAAAGACCTACAATTGAAGTGCATATATTTTTAGGAAATCTGAAACCAGATGAGTTGATCGATTGGATCAATGAACTGGAAGAATACTTTGAGTATGAGGATATAAGGGACCCAGAAAGGGTTAAGTTTGCAAAGGCCAAACTGAAAGGCCATGCCCAAATCTGGTGGCAAGAGGTTCAATTGGAAAGACTTAGAAGAGGAAAGGAGAAGATCACAAGATGGGATCGTATAGTGGACAAATTGAAGCAGTTCATTCCTGTGGACTACGAGCTTGATCTGTTTAAGAAGATGCATGGGTTAAAGCAAGCAGGAAGATTAGTCTAAGAATATACAAAGGAGTTTTACCGACTCTTGATTAGAGTGGGGCATGCAGAAGCAAATACGGAGAAGGTTGCTCGTTATATCAGTGGGTTGCGACCTAGCATCCAGGAGGAATTAAGTCTGGTAAGAATGATCAGCGTTGAAGAGGCATACCAATTTACCCTATGAGTTGAAGAGAAGCTGAATAAAAGGTTTGAAGGAAGACAAAGAGGGCATGGTCAATGAGGAAGGGGAAGTAGTAGATCATCTGGAGGTTGCAATGAAACCCAAAAGAAAAATGAAGATGTGGGTACTAGCAAAAACTAGAGGAATGAGGGTTTCAACTGCTCCCATGATCAAGACTTTGGAAATCAAAGAGGAAGAGGTAGAGGATGTGGAAAAGGAAGAGGAGGCTTCTGTGGTACTTGTTTCCATTGCAATGAAGAAGGTCATCCTGCCTCTGAATGCCCTCAATGACAAGGAAGGACAGATAGGAGAGCTGAGGGCCAACCTAGGGTTGCTCATGTGGATGAGGATGCACAATCATCACACTCAGAGGATGCAGAAAGAGGAGAGACCTTGGTAAATGAAAGAGTCCTACTAAGTGGTGAAAATGAACCAGGACAGTGGAGGAGTTTGTTCCATACCAGATGCAAGTGTGAGGATAAATGTTGTGATGTGATCATTGATGGTGGTAGCACTGATAACTTGGTATCAGAAGAGATGGTCTCTAAGCTGAAGCTCAAGACGGAGAAACATCCCCAGCCCTATCAAATTTATTGGGTAAAAGATGATCATAAGGTCCTGGTAAGTGAACAATGTTTAGTAAAATTCAAAATTGGGAGTTACCATGATGAAGTTCTCTGTGATGTTATTTCGATGGATGTTTGCCATCTATTGTTGGGTAGACCATGACAGTTTGATAGACATGCAATACATGATGGACATGCAAACACATACTCTCTGACAAAGGATGGAGTTCGCCACAAATTGAAGCCCATGAAAAAGGAAGGTGAAAAGGTATGTAGTAGTGCTAGGATTTGTCTTGTTGATGGAAGGAAGTTTTTAGATGGCATGAAACATCAGCGTATGTGCTATGCTTTGATTCCTAGGAAAGATAAAGAAGGTAGTAGTGAAATACCATTTGAAGTTTTAGATTTACTAGGGGAATTTGGAGATATTATCTCTGATAATGTGCTAGATGGATTGCCACCAGTAAGGCAAATCAGTCATCAGATAGATCTGATTCCAGGAGCTAGTTTGCTTGACAAGGCTACTCACAGGATGACTCCTACTAAAATAGAGGAGCTAAATAGATAGGTTCAGGAGCTGTTGAGGAAGGGCTTGATTCGAGAGAGCCTAAGTCCATGTGTAGTACCTACAGTACTTGCACCAAAGAAGGATGGAGAGTGGAGGATGTGTACAGATTCTCAAGCTATAAATAGGATAACCATCAAGTACCGGTTTCCTTTACTAAGGATGGATGATCTTATGGACTGCTTGAGTGGAGCTCAGTACTTCACAAAGATAGATCTGAAGAGTGGCTATCATCAGATATGGATTTGAGAAGGAGATGATTGGAAAACAGCCTTCAAGACCAAGGAGGGTCTTTATCATTGGTTAGTCATGCCCTTTGGATTGAAAAACGCCCCAAGCACCTTCATGTGGCTCATGAATGAGGTACTTAAGAAGTTCTTGGGAAAATTTGTTATTGTCTATTTGGATGATATTTTAATTTTCAGCAAGACTTTGGAAGAACATTTACTGCATATTTGTAGTGTCCTTGAAAGGCTAAGGGAAGAGAAACTGCTAATTAATCTAAAGAAGTGTGTCTTTGCAAAAAGGGAGTTAGTCTATTTGGGATTTGTTATATCACCTGAAGGTCTCAAAATGAATCCAGAGAAGGTAAAAGCCATCTTGGAATGGCCTACTCGAAGGACTGCTACTGAGGTAAGATCATTTCATGGTCTGGTTAGTTTTTACAGGAAGTTTATTAAGAATTTTAGTGGCATATGTGCACCCCTAACTGATACAATAAGAGGGGATAGAAAAGAGTTCAAATGGACTGCAGTAGCTGCGAGAAGTTTTGAATTGCTGAAGAACAAGGTGACTGAACAACCTGTGTTGGCACTTCCAGATTTTAGAAAAGTATTCTAGGTGGATTGTGATGCTAGTGGTAGCGCTATTGGGGCTATGTTAAGCCAAGAAGTTAAGCCTATTGCATATTTTAGTGAAAAATTGAATGATGCAAAGAAGAAGTATTCTGTTTATGATCAAGAGTTCTATGCAATAGTTTAGGCCTTAAAGAAATGGAGGCATTATTTATTGCCAAAAGAATTTGTTTTGTATACTGATCATCAGGCATTACAGTACCTAAATAGCCAAGGTAAATTGAATCAGAGGCATATGAAGTGGGTAGAATTCTTGCAGAGTTATACATTTGTGTTGAAGCATAGAAGTGGAAAATCTAACAGGGTTGCAAATGCACTAAGTAGGAGATAGTTGTTGTTTACAACAATGCAAGTTGAAGTAGTTGGGTTTGATGAACTCAAGAATTTGTACCCCGAGGATCCTAATTTTGGTGAAGCATGGAAAGCTTGTAAAGAACCTGTTGCTATAGATAGAACCAAGTGGTTAGACAATTTGATTCAGGATGGCATGTTGTTCAAAGGTAGTCAATTGTGCATTCCAAGGAGTTCCATGAGGGAAAATCTGATTAAGGAGAAACACAGTGGAGGGATGGCAGGACATTTTGGTCGGGATAAGACCATTTCCATTCTTAGAGAACATTATTTTTGGCCTCAAATTACATAGGATGTGAAGAAGTTTGTACAGAGTTGCCAAGTTTGTCAAGTTGCCAAGGGGTTTAGTCAAAATACTGGCCTATATCAGCCATTGCCTATTCCATCAAGGCCATGGGAGGACATAAGTATGGATTTTGTTCTTGGATTGCCAAGGACACAAAGGGGTAATGACTCATTATTGGTGGTGGTTGATAGGTTCTCCAAAATGGCACATTTCATTCCATGCCACAAAACTCATGATGATGTCCATATTGCAGACTTGTTTTTCAAAGAGGTGGTACGACTACATGGTCTTCCAAGGAGTATAGTTTCTGACAGAGATACTAAATTTGTGGGGTATTTCTGGAGGACATTGTGGAAGAAGTTGAGAATAGACTTGAAATTCAGTTCCATGCATCACCCACAGACTGATGGCCAAACAGAAGTGGTAAATAGAAGTCTGGGCAATTTGCTGAGATGTTTAGTTGGACATAAGCCCAAGGGATGGGATTTGATTCTACCACAGGCAGAGTTTTCTTATAATAACTCTATAAATAGGAGTACTGGAAAATCACCATTTCAAATTGTATATGGGAATAGCCCAAGGACTGCACCAGAATTGAGGAAGATAGAACAAGGGGAGAGGACAAGTGCTGAAGCTGAGGAATTTGCTGAACACATCAAGCGTCTACATGAGGATGTTCATGCACACATTATCAAGATGAATCAAGAGTATAAAGCTAGGGCTGATCAAAGGAGAAGACATAAGGAATTCCAAGTAGGGGATCTAGTCATGGTGCACTTACGAAAAGAAAGATTTCCAGTTGGCACTTACAACAAGCTAAAAATGAAGAAATTTGGCCCCTGCAAAGTTTTGAAGAAACATGACTCAAGAAATGCATATGAGGTGGAGCTGCCAGATGATATTCACATTCCTCCCATTTTCAACATTGTAGATTTAAGAGAGTATCGTGATGATGGTGCAGATGAGGAGCTAGTTTTAGAGCCATGTCCAATTCCTGCTTCTAAGAAGGAGGAGATAGAAGACATTCTAGATCATCGTGTGGGTAGGAGTACCAGAAACAGGCAGTATGAAGAGTATTTGGTCAAATGGAAAGGACGGTCGATCGAGGACTCAACTTGGATTTCAGTAGCTGAGGTTTCCCATTTGGGATTTCCTCTACCATCCATAAAGTGACAGGGTCACTTTTCAATCTACCCTGGGTGTCTGATGCAGGAGCATCCAGAGGTATAAGGGCAATCCTGTGTCACCCAAAAAAATGTACTTAGACTTAGTTTTTTGTTTCATGTCTTTACATTTTTGGATACCCATTTGGCTCAAATAAAGGTTCGAACTCTCATAGTTCAACTATCGATGTGTTTGAAAATGTCAAAAAAATAGGAGCATGTATTTGGGCCATCATTTTAGAAAACTAGAAGGTGTGAATTGGCCAGATGAATTTAATCATGATTTAGAGCATTCCAAAAAAAGAATCAGGTCAATAAGCCCCATGGTTTGAAAGTTATTACAGTTTTTCAGGTTTTGGAGACCTCCTAAGAATGCTTCAAAGTCAGGTTTGGGGCATTAAATGACCTTGAAAAGGGTCAAAAAATGGGGGAGGAGCAAAGCTTGTCCATAGGGCTATAGAGTGCTTTGAGAGCTTTTCGAAAATGTAAACAGTTCATCAATCGGAGCTACGGTTCAAAAGTTATGCCTCCCAGAAGTTCGGTTACCGTTTTTGGATTCTTCTAGATTTGCACCGACTCCTAACGCAGCTTTCGGAACATTCTATTTCATCAGTGGATGCCTGCTAGCACTTTCTAGAATTTACTCCTAGTCCTTAACCCTCCAGTGTCTATTTAAGGAGATTTCTGGCATTGTAAAAGGCAGTTCGAAGTGGAGTTTGAGAGGAGGTGCTAAAAGGAGAAATATTCTCCAGATTTATGCTATTGTAAGCCCTTAGGGCATGTTCTGAAGTTTATTTTCTCTATACTATTTGTACTAGCTTATTTTCTCAATTAATATAATTTCCCTTTTCTATTGTTTCCATTCTATTCTTGGGTCTTGTACCCATCAATATTGTAAGCTAAGGAAATGTTGAGGACCTGACAAGTGACATCCTTTTCTACAGGACTGATGTAGAGGGGCCACACCACAAGACCTAGAAACTTTTTCTTGACTTTGTCATATCCTTTGATAGTGATCTTGCAATGAGGATCAATAGAGTCCTTAAAATAATTTAATTGTTAAAGCAACGCAATAGAGACAATGTTCAGCCCAACACCATTATCGATGAGTACCTAATGAACACGTGTCTGATGTATCATGACCTTAATGTGTAGATGTCGATAGTGTGAGTGAGTCAATGAATTATCATCCTCCTTAGAGGAGGACATATAGTAAGGTGAGGTCAAATGGCCTACCATAGATTAAAATCACTCAAGATCAAGATCTTGAGGAACATTTGCCTTAGTGAGGGCTTTGTCAAGAATCTGCCTATGGGCAGGTGAGATTTTAAATAGCTCAAAGATTGTGATTTGAGCATTAGTTCATTTTAATTGATTGAGAAAACTGTAGCTAGTGGCTACTAAATTTGTTGCAAGTTTTGCGCCTCTACCAAATGGACCAGCAAGGGTTTTATCTTTATGATGTTCAAGATCAGGAGTAGAAGGCCCAAGACCTTTGAGTACCAACTTGGCATGAGAATGTGTAACAATGTTGGCACAGTATTGCGAAGATGTATTGTTAGTTTTATGAGAAGTAGGACCCCTCAAAAAAAAATATGTCTTGATTTTATTGCTATCTTTCTTTTCCTTGATGGTAATAATGTCACAGTACTCAAAATCCATAGGTACAACCATGTTGATCACATTGTTGTCATTAGAGTATGTATAGTTGACCTTGTTGTTAGATTTTGGTTTTGAGATCTCTCCTTTTTCATAAGATAGGAAGGGCTCCTTGAAAACCTTGTGATCCGAGTTCTTGTTATGTCTATCTACCACAATGTCACCATCATTAATCATGTCTTGGACTTTGTGATGTAGGTTTATGTAGTTGCTAGTTTTGTGCCCCTTATTTTTGTGGTACTTGTAGAATGCAGTTTCATTCCACCATGGTGGGTGTGGTTGCAGATCATAAGGGCAAGAGTTGTCCAATGGTGAAATGAGCTTATTTTGTAGCAAGGTCTTGTAAACCATGTCCAAAGGTTCACCCAGATGTGTATATTCTTTCTTAGTGCATTTATCCCATGAATTTATCGGTCTATTTCTAGATGTCTTGTTGTCAGGAGGAGGTTTCTCAACATTCTTGGCTGCATTGAGACCATCTATGAGATTAAAGGTTTCCTTAGTAGGTTTAGGACTAACATTGTCAACAACCATATCATGTATAATTTCTTAGTTCTTGTTGACGTACTTGGGTTTTTCCTTGTTAGAGATGGATCCTTGTTTTATGTCCTTCTAAAGGGTAAGTTAACCCTTTTTTTCCATGAATTCCTCTATGCAGATAGCTTGTGTGACCATGTCCTCAAAGGTGCATGGACCTTGAAGTTGGACTCTATACCCAAAATTAGGTAGGAGATTATCAGTGAATATGTCAAGCTTTTCAATTTTAGGAATCTTGCATGAATATTTAGTATAAAGTTGTCTCCATCTTTGAGGGAATGTGAGGAAAGGTTCCCCAACCTTCTTCTTAAGATTACACAAATCTCAGATGTTAACAGGGTCTTGAATGTTATGAGAATACTGTTGGACAAACAAGTTGGAAATTTTATCAAACATTTTGATACTAGGAAGCAAGTATGAAAACCACTCCATAGCTTGACCACCTAGACTTCTTGCAAATAAATGCATGAGATATGTCTGATTATGCATAAATTCCATAGACAAGGCACTGAATTCTCACAAATGATCTTGGGGATCTATAGTTCTGAAGTATTTATCATACTTAGGTAACTCTACTCCTCTTGGAAAAGGAGGCATACCTATTCTCTTGTCAAATGGAAATGGACAAAGACCATCTAAGGTGTATTTTTTTGAGGGTTTTTCTTTATCATGCATCATCAGAGCTAGTTGGTCTTGCATGATTTTTAGTTGTTTTGTAGTTTGGAAGTCTCAGTTTCCTCTTCAGGCATGATGATAGTTTCCACATTAAAATGATTGGGTAGCTTAGATCCCTCGTGGGGAAGTTTGAGAAAGTGTTTTTCTTTCTCTTCATTGAGAAAGATTTCCATGACCTTTTGAAAGTTTTTGTCTTTACGACACTTTGTTATGTGTTTAGGAAGTATTTCCACCTCTTCCTACTCCTCATCAGTATAATGGTCTTTTTCTTCATCATTCTTAGATTGGTCCTAGTTTTTTTTGTGATTACCGTGTTTAGGTTCATAATCAACCATTGTAGGAACATGTTCAATTTCAATATGTTGTGATTGGAAAGGTCCTATAAAAAAGAATTTAGATGTGTTGTTTGGATATGTAGGGCCTTTTCTAGTTTCTAGATCATCTTTATAGAGGAGATTCCTAGTTTGTTGTAAGTTTATGGAGAACATTCATTGGACTCAAGGTGATTTGACAAGTGAAGGAAATTGTGAAGATTCCTCACTAGACGAACTGGATTAGATCATATATAAAATAGAAGGCTTCCTCTATCATGATTATGACCCCTAGGTCAACCTCACCTAAGTCTAAGGGGATAAAACACATTTCCACTTCTTTTTGTGATAGTTATAGGCAAGGACAAAAAGAAAAGACCAAAACAAGGATCACACTAAAATGTAGTCTCAAAAAGTAAGGGAAGAGTGTTGTATACTAAGGTATGAGTAGTTTGAGTGAAGGTTAGAACAGCCAAAGATTATGACTATCATGACATAGAGTATAACAAACACTAGAGGATGAGAACAAGACAACTGGGAGACAAGACTAGTTAAAGCATAGATCATGAGTTATTAGCTAAGAAAGATGTCATTGTTTTGGACTGTTTATAGATAGATAAGGGGTAAACTAATGTTTGAAACAAACCAGACACAGAGCACAAATAGCTTTAACTGATCAATTTGACAGTTTTTACTCAAGCTCCCATGCGAAGATCCTCTGGGAGGCGCGCAAGAAAGTACACAGGCATAGGAACAGTCTCAAAACAACAATCTAAACTAGCATAAGGATGTGTTACAGACCGTGCGAAGAAGTGCTAAGATTTTTCAAATGAGATAGAATACTGAGAGCAAGATCTCGCACAAGGATGCACAAGTACTCACGCAAGGACTTGGATAGAACTATGTGAAAAAATGAGAGGACAAAAGATACTCATGTGAAATTTTGCAAATTGTGCATGAAAATTGAGACTAGACTGACAATTGAACTAGATTTTGAGGAGATTTTGAAATTTTTGGACTGTTCTAGATACATTGTTGGTTGGTTTGACAAATTTCAGACAAACAATAAGGTTGACTTTCAAGTTGTGAAATAGTGTTGAGTTTCAAACAAGACAGTATTTTTAACAAGACATGGGAAGCAAGCAATAGTTGAATATAATCCAACTGAGGAAAAAGCAATTCAGAGGGATAGGGGAGTCTTGACTTTTAGTTTGTTTAGATAAGTTTGGACATATTTAAGACTCAATAACAAACACACTTTATCCCTAAAACCAAACAAAATGGTAGAGAAGGCAAAACCTTTGTCCCTCAAGTTATGCACATACATTCACCTCACATAGTCATGTCACCCCCTAGAGGGCACTTGTATTTTTGGTGTATTCAAAGGGCTCAATAACATATATGCTAAATGAATGACCTTGTGGTAGGGGTCAAGCATGTATACCACATTCCAACACCCAGTAGCATGCCTATGGTGAGTTCTACAAGAGAGATTCTTCCCCCTCCTTGCACAAAGATTATGTCCCCTTTTGGAGGTAAACTAAGTAGTCTCTAGGTAAAGGTTTTTACTTGGCTTCCATTCATATTAACCCCTAGTGGCTCTGTAAGTAGAGTTGGGACCAACAAACCACACTAGTATCTGAGAGTGCACACACTTGCTTAGCAAGACTGGGGTCGGCATTGGCTAGTGCAACAGACAGAGCCTCCCCTTCATATGTGATATCAAGAATAAAGGAGAGGAAAATAATATGGCTTTGGAGCCTTTTTCTCTACAAGGCTTCTTTATTATAGTGAGTTGGAATCTTCAGCAAAAGGAGTGTGCTCACTTGGGTCATTCCTTGAGGTTGGATCTCTATGGCAGGCCCTCTAAAGGATTAACTTAGACTAGTGGTTTGAATATAAGGGTCAAAGTTTCTGATTTCCCTCAAGGGGAAAAAGCATACTCTACCTTATTTCCTCACCCAAAGACACAAAATCCATTAATCAATGACTTAGCTTAATCAAACTAGACTTATCCTTTCTAAAGATTTTGATCCCCTAAAAGAAAATCATCATCCCATCATATAAGAGGATTTTCACTAGAGAACCACTAAGTTTCTTGCCTTCCTCGAATGTCATCTTTCAGAGGCTTCTAGGTTTCTAATTCACCCTTGGTCATGACTTCCAAGTGGTGAAGAGCATAGTACCCTATTCATCTATCTTGCACCCTACAAATTTTGCAAGCCCTAATTAAACTATGTTTGGAAAGTAGGAAAAAGACACAATGTTTTAGTGGGTTTTAAAATTGGTCTTTGACAATTGTATCTTTGATAGCATCCTACAAACACATAGTCAATTCATGTTCAGAAAGTTTGTGTGAAGGAGTCTTCATCAAACATCCTATAGACAATTGTTAGGCTACAAAAAATTACGAAAATGAAAATAAATATACTTCAAAGAAAACATGTTAGTGAAAAATGATAAATAGCATACTGAAAAACTACATCTTAACTATGTTGTTTCAATATTTTGTGTGAAATCTTGCACAGGTCTGCACAAACTCTTTCACTTACATGCACAAGAAAATGAGGTGCCACATGAGAATCCATGCAATAGAGCACTTTTTCACACAAGAAAGTGGAGAGAAATAGACAAAACCCTCAAATCTTCACATTATTAGATATTTTGCATGAAAATCTGGAAGACTGTACAGACAGGTATGGCAGAATGATGAAAGTACTAAACAAACTAGATAGATGAGGCTAGAAGAATTGTTTTTCTCTACCCCACGATGGGTGTCACAAGTGTGTGTGTAGATTGTGGGCCTCTAAACCTCACACACATTTCAACATAGTCCTTACCTATAGAGTCATCCTAGAATAAACATGGAGTCTTTTATCCAAGATGCCCGACAGAGTGACCTGTTGCCTTCTAACTAAAGGATTATGCCTATATGCTCTTAGACCAAGGAGTAGGCAACTAGACCTTTCTAGAATGAAGGATTTTTATACAAGTATATACTTATGCAATTAATCTAGATGATATGCAGTTTATTCTAATAAAAAGTAAAGGAAATTAAACTAGATGAATGCAAAATGATATTAAATGGTAAGCTAAGTATGAAAGCTAGAACTTAAATGAGTAATCACTTTGATAGCAATTCAATACAATTCAAATTCTAGCCTCTATAATGAGGAATTAGAAGCTTCTTATATAGAGATCCAGAAATCCATTAACGATCATGATTAATTGGGATGAATGGTTAAGATCAAAGAGAAAATTTAGTTGAAATGGAAACTTTCTTATGTAGGTGAAGCTAACTATATCAGATCTGAGTGTCATGAGTAGTAAACTGAGCTTTACATGAGTGTAAGTAAACAATTAACTAAATTAGCTCCAATTTGAGAGATAGTTCACTCAAAGTTTCCATCTTTGAACTGAAGAGAATATTTTGAAGAGATTATTTAATTTAATAAGATGAGATATGACCTTATTAAATGCATATTTATATTAATTGAATAATGACATTCAATTAATTAAAATAACCACATTATCAAATTAAATAAGTTTAATTCCTTAGTACATTAGCCCTAAGAGATAATTTAATTTAATTAAAGTATAAGCACTTTACATTTAAATTAAATCTAATCAATAGGTTTAATGCAGCTAACCTGAGTCAATACTTTAGGAATTAAATGAGTAATATTGTTGGTGTAAATAAGTATTCATTATTTACACTTAGTTAAGTTTACTTAGGTTAATGCATTATTTAATTATTTTACATTATTTTATTATTTTATTTGTAAGACACTTAGGAGTTTGCGTACCTTTTTAAGTTGTCATGTAGACAACATTGGAGTATGCAACTCTATTTTAGTAGATGGTGTGTACAACATTGATTTGTGTGTCACACCCTTGTAGGCTTATCCTCTCATCAATGCACATACTTTCATGCTTGATGGAGGATAACCTATATCTAGTGGACATGTGCCTAGTTGTATGACATATCATGTTGTTGATTATGAGGCATTCTAGATGTATCTTAGAGGCCTTTATATACAGGCACTCCTAGTGTACTCTTGACATGGAATATTGAATACATCATCATTATGATCATACTTTCTCTATTTTGATCTACAATTGTGCTTGTGTTTGAGTTCAGAGCTTGGAGATTTTCTCATCACATAGCCATTCGAGACCACTTGTTGCTTCAAAACCTCAACCTAAATTCAAAGTACTATAGAAATTGGGAGTGTCTAGAGCCAAATTTGACCTCACCATTGCATCTAGAATACTGATTAAATGAAGATCAATTATAAACTCGGCTAGCTTGGCCTAAAGTCAACAGTGAGGCAATTTTTTAAAAAAATCGGAACCCAAAGGCCTCGATTTGTAGTTCAGGTATGTCATATTGATTTAATTAATTATTTTTTTGGATTTGATCTTTGCAATTTTATTTTTAGAATTATTTTTTGGATTAGTCGTACAAGCAGTGAATTTTTTTAGCCAAACTGGGCAGTGACACCTCAGCTCGGCTCTGTAATTTTTGGTGGAATAATTATTTGTAGGGTCTTATTATTTATTCTCTAGGCTTATAAACCTATGGGCTATACACCAAATATTCCTCAAATTTGGTGACCGTAGAGAACCCCTGCATAGATCCAGTGGATAGTTGCAGCACTGGGCTAGCCACATAAATTGATGGCCCTTTTCATTTCCACCAACCAGCGGATAGACTTTTCTTTACGTATAACATGCAGCCTTCTCTATATAAAGTCCACAGACTTCATAGTCTTAATCCATGTGGGATTATACATTATAATCCCAACTCATGCATTAAGATTTCTAGCCTAGTTCCTAGTGGAATATTTGCATATTCTGAGCACTGCAATTTCAAAATCTTGTGTGGTATATCAAATTATGGCCCACATTATTTAACAACCTGACAATGGTTTTTTGACTAGTTTTTCAAACCCAACATTGACAGCTTTTCCTACCCACATGCAGATATTTTGTCAAAGCCTGTCAACAGTTATTCGATACGTGGCTTACCTTCCTTTTCCCATGCAAGACATCTCCATGTTAGTAGTGGATAGCTCATTAGCTGTAGGAGACATGTCATCAAACAAGTGTCACATCCACATAGGACACGCGTCACTGTTTGTCTACCCAGTCGGCATCCTAGAACTACCACGTGCCACGTGGAATCCGATTTTTTTCCATGTCATCATATGAAATTTTTCCATGTGTATGGTCCATAGAGTATGGATGCTAAGTTAGCCAGTGATGTCACTAGGTGGGCCTTATTTTTTTGCTGATGTCAACATTTTCCTGTGTTAACTTTGATGACCATTTGACCATCAAAACTAGGCCATTTACAATTGCAGTGACAACCATTTGCCTGTCAATTTTAGACTCATAGATTTTTCTCTAGACCCCTCTCTAGATTGCTTTTCAATTTGGCAGCCTAACTTTGGGAGCCCATAACTTGGACATTTGGACTCTGATTTAGGTTCAATTTTTTTAAAAATTAGGTAGAATTTCCTAAATTTTCCAATGGTTGTGTTGTTTTCTAGTTTTGATACTTAGATTTTGTAGAAATTGCATTTTTTTAGTGATTGTACTTGCATAATTCTACATTTTCCAACTTCAAATGCTCCGTACAGGCACATCTACTCACTTTTTTAAGTTTCATTTTTTTTGAAAGTGCATTTTTTTTGTCTACTTTCTAGATCTGAAGTCAGATTCTAAGTTGTGTGGAACAATTTTTGACCTTTAGAATTAGGCCTTTTTCAACATTGTAAAGATTTGATTCTTTTCTAGAATTGTTGTAAATCTGAGCTGCAATGCTTAGTGATAGATTTGAGCCTCATAAGGCAGTTGTAAAAGAAAAATTAGAAAGTCCACTTTGTTCATTTTAACAAGTGGCCCATTGTACACACACTACTTATAAAGTGTCGAAAGCATCTTTTTTGGGGGGGTCTTTTGATTGAGTGAAAAGGGGGGGTCTGTACTATGCTTTGTGTGTCTCTCTTTTGTGCTCTTTTTATTTTTGCATCATGGGTTTTAAATGTCCTCCTCTAACTTCACACAACTATTCTACATGGAAAGATATTGCATGGAGTAGATTAATGGAAAATGGATATAGTCTTTATCTTGATGGTAAAACTCTTAAACCTGCTAATGCTAAAGAACTCATTGATTGGAAAATTTAAGACTAATAGGCTTTAGGAGTTATTAGGAGTTGTGTACATGGGGATCTTCTCTTTCACATTAAAAATTGTTCAGACTCTAAAGAAGGTTGGGATAAACTTGAGTCATTGTATGGTAAGGTGGATGAAGAAAAGGGATTTTAGATTGAAGATGATCTACTTCTCTTGGATCCAAAGAACTTTGACACAATTTAGGATTACATCATCAAAGCCAAGGAGTATAGGGTACTTCTTAAAGATTGTGGAAATCCCATGAAGGATGAGAAGTTTATTCATCATATCTTGAAGAGGCTACCTTCAGAGTATGCTTCCTTTGTTTTGAGTTTCAATACTCATAGGTTGACCATGGGATCTACTTACTAGGAGCCTACATTTGATGCATTTGTAGAGATGTTGATTGTTGAACAATCTCACTTGATGGATTTCGGACTTCTCAAGTCATCAGAGACCAAAGCCTTGGTGGCTAGTGATGAGCACAAATCAAGTCAAGGAGAGAAAATCAACAACAAAAAGAAGCAGTGGAAGCAGAAAACACAATCTAAGACACATCAATCCTCCTCTCAACAAGGTAGTTCTTCTTCAAACAAGAAGGGAAGTAATGACAAGAAGGACAAACTCTTTTGTGCATATTGCAAAAAGCCAAATCATAAAGAGAATCATTACAAAAAAGAAATAATCGATGAGTTAGAAAATTTACTCAAGAAGAACAAGATTCAAGGGCTAGGTACTTCCAAGGATTCAACTCCAACCTCTTTAAAGGGTAAAGGGCAAGCACGTATGGAAAACTCAAGTTCTTCTTTGAAATGGATACTTGACTCAAGTGCCTCTTACCATATGGGTTCTTCAAAGGAAGACTTCTCTTCATTGAAGTAGTCAAAGGTACCACACATCTTCATGGGAGATGATACCCAAATGGAAGTTGAAGGGAAAAGACATGTGGAAATGGAAAATGGGGAATTCAAAGATGTTCTCTACATTCCAAACCTTAGCTCCAATCTCCTATCAGTTTACCAAATCATGCACCTTGGAGATGGTCATAAAGTTGAGTTCCTTCCAAATTTAGTGATGGTGTGAAGTCTTAGAGATGTTTCATTGGTTGCAGTGGGGAAAGTCAATGATGACAAGAGGCTTTATTCCTTCTCCCACTTTGTGCCTAAATCTCCTTCTCAAGCCTTTTTTACTCACTCTACTTCATACATCAACCTATGGCATGAGCAGTTTGGTCACCTTGACTTCCACTCTCTTTAGCAACTTTGCTCGAAACATATGGTCAAAGGTCTACCAAACATCAACCTTTCTAAGGGAGAGTGTTCATCTTGCTTAGTGGATATGAATCTCAAGGAGAAGTATGATAAAGAGAAGTCTTCTAAAGAATCTATAGTTCTTCAGCTAGTTCACATAGTGTTAGCAGGACCCTTTGCAATGAATTTAGTTAACCAAGGCCGCTACATACTTTTGTTGATGACTTTTCAAGATTCACTTGGGTCTACTTCCTTCATCATAAGAGTGAAGTGGTTCATAAGCTTCAAGACTTTAAGACTCATGTTGAACACAAGTCAAGGAAAGCCATCAAGGTACTAAGGGTGGACAATGAGAATAGATATGTAGATAGAAGACTTAAGAACTTTTGCAAAATTGAGGGCATTGATCTTTAGAACCCACTTGCATTTAGTATGCACAAGAAGGATGTTGCAACTATGAGGATTAGTAATCTCAAAACCATGGCAAGTTGCATGATAAAAGCCAATTCTCTCAATCCTACACTTCAAGTTGAAGCCATTAGCAGTGTTACTCACATACTTATTAGGTCTCCTCATAATGCCTTAGATGGGAAGATTCATTTTTAGGCATGGTGGGGCAGAAAACCAATTGTGGGTCACTTCAGAGTCTTCAGTTGTCCAGCATAGGCAAATTGATGCAGGAGCATCCAAAGGTATAAGGGCAATCCTGTGTCACCCAAAAAAATGTACTTAGACTGAGTTTCTGTTTCATGTCTTTTCATTTTTGGATACCCATTTGGCTCAAATAAAGGTTCCAACTCTCAGAATTCAACTATTAGTGTGCTAGAAAATCTTGAAAAAATAGGAGCATGTAATTGGGCCATCATTTTGGTAAAATAGAAGTTGTGAATTGGCCAGATGAATTTAATTGTGATTTAGAGCATTCCAGAAAAAGAATCAGGTCAATAGGCCCCACAATTTGAAAGTTATTGTAGTTTTTCAGGTTTTGGAAACCTCCTAAGAATGCTTCAAAGTCAAGTTAGGAGCATTAAATGACCTCAAAAAGGGCCAAAAAATGGGAGAAGAGTGAAGCTTGTCCATAGGGCTATAGAGCACTTCGAGAGCTTTTCAAAAATGTAAACAATTCGTCAATTGGAGCTACGGTTCAAAAGTTATGCCTCTCGAAAGTTCGGTTACAGTTTCTGAATTCTTCTAGATTTGCACCAACTTCTAACGTAGCTTTTGGAACCTTCTATTTGGTCAGTGGATGCCTACTAGAACTTTCTAGAATTTACTCCTAGTCCTTAACCCTTTGGGGTCTATTTAAGGAGATTTCTGGCATTGTAAAAGGTAGTTCGGAGTGGAGTTTGAGAGGAGGTACTGAAAGGAGAAATTATCTGTAGATTTATGCTATTGTAAGCCCTTAGGGCATGTTTTGAAGTTTATTTTCCTATACTATTGTACTAGCTTATTTTCTTAGTTAATATAATTTTCCCTTTTCTGTTGTGTCCATTTTGTTCTTGGGTTGTGTCCCCATCAAGTGGTATCACAGCTAGTTTTCCTGAGTGTGTAGACAGAGCGCCGACTGTGAGGCAGTTTGCACCAGGACTATGTGGTTGTGGGATCGAGTTAGAAGATGCCTCCATGAAGAGAGCATGGTGGAAGGGCCAGAGCTATTAATCCTAAGGAGGTTAGAGCCCTCCAAAGGCAGGTGTAGGCATTGCAAGAGGAGCTCCGTAGAGGAGCAAATGTTGCTGCAGGTGACAACAATGAGGATGACAATGAGGAAGAAGTAATGGAACCAGAAGGGGAATTTGACAGGGAAGTTCTGAATCATGCAGAGAAAAGGCTTTTTAGGGCCATTACTAAGTTTGGGAAAAGACCTACAATTGAAGTGGGTGTATTTTCAGGAAATCTGAAACCAGATGAGTTGATCGATTGGATCAATGAACTGGAAGAATACTTTGAGTATGAGGATATAAGGGACCTAGATAAGGTTAAGTTTGCAAAGGCCAAACTGAAAGGCCATGCCAAAATCTAGTGGCAAGAGGTTCAATTGGAAAGAAATAGAAGAGGAAAGGAGAAGATCACAAGATGGGATCGGATGGTGGACAAATTGAAGAAGCAGTTCATTCCTGTGGACTACAAGCTTGATTTATTTAAGAAGATGCGTGGGTTAAAGCAAGCAGGAAGATCAGTCCAAGAATATATAGAGGAATTTTATCAACTCTTGACTAGAGCAGGGCATGTAGAAGCAAATAAGGAGAAGGTTGCTCATTATATCAGTGGGTTGCGACCTAGCATCTAGGAGGAATTAAGTCTGGTAAGAATGACCAGCGTTGAAGAGGCATACCAATTTTCCCTATGAGTTGAAGAGAAGCTAAATAAAATTTTTGAAGGAAGACAAAGAGGGCGCAGTCAAGGAGGAAGGGGAAGTGGTAGATCATCTGGAGGCCACAATGAAACCCAAAAGAAAAATGAAGATGTGGGTACTAGCATGAACCAGAGGAATGAGGGTTTCAACCACTCCCATGATCAAGACTTTGGAAATCAAAGAGGAAGAGGTAGAGGACATGGACAAGGGAGAGGAGGCTTTTGTGGTAGCTATTTCCATTGCAATGAAGAAGGTCATCGTGCCTTTGAATGTCCTCAAGAACAAGGAAGGACAGATAGGAGAGCTGAGGGCCAAGCTAGGGTTGTTCATGTGGATGAGGATGCAAAATCATCACATTCAGAGAATGCAGAAAGAGGAGAGACCTTGGTAAATGAAAGAGTCCTACTAAGTGGTGAGATTGAACCAGGACAACAGAGGAGTTTGTTCCCACCAGATGCAAGTGTGAGGATAAATGTTGTGATGTGATCATTGATGGTGGTAGCACTGATAACTTGGTATGAGAAGAGATGCTCTCTAAGCTGAAGCTCAAGAGGGAGAAACATCCCCAGCCCTATCAGATTGCTTGGGTAAAAGATGATCATAAGGTCCTGGTAAGTGAACAATGTTTAGTGAAATTCAAAATTGGAAGTTACCATGATGAAGTTTTCTGTGATGTTATTTTGATGGATGTTTGCCATCTATTGTTGGGTAGACCATGGCAGTTTGATAGACATGTAGTACATGATGGGCATGCAAACACATACTCTCTGACAAAGGATGGAGTTTGCCACAAATTGAAGCCCATGAAAAAGGAAGGTGAAAAGGTATGTAGCAATGCTAGGATTTGTCTTGTTGATGAAAGGAAGTTTTTAGATGGCATGAGACATCAATATATGTGCTATGCTTTGATTCCTAGAAAAGATAAAGAGGGTATTAGTGAAATACCAGTTGAAGTTTCAGATTTACTAGGGGAGTTTGGAGATATTATCTCTGATAATGTTCTAGATGGATTGCCACTAGTAAGGCAAATCAGTCATTAGATAGATCTAATTTCAGGAGCTAGTTTTCCTAACAAGGCTACTCACAGGATGACTCCTACTGAAATAGAGGAGCTAAATAGACAAGTTCAGGAGTTTTTGAGGAAGGGCTTGATTCAAGAGAGCTTGAGTCCATGTGCAGTACATGCAGTAATCGCACCAAAGAAGGATGGAGAGTGGAGGATGTGTATAGATTCTCGAGCTATAAATAGGATCACCATCAAGTACTGGTTTCCTTTGCCAAGGATGGATTATATTATGGACTGCTTGAGTGGAACTCAGTACTTCACAAAGATAGATCTGAAGAGTGGTTATCACCAGATACAGATTCAAGAAGGAGATGAGTGGAAAACAACCTTAGAGACCAAGGAGGGTCTTTATGAGTGGTTAGTCATGCCCTTTCGATTGACAAACGCCCCAAGCACCTTCATGCGGCTCATGAATGAGGTACTTAAGAAGTTCTTGGGAAAATTTGTTATTTTTTATTTGGATGATATTTTAATTTTCAGAAAGACTTTGGTAGAACATTTATTGCATATTCATAGTGTCCTTGAAAGGCTAAGGGAAGAGAAACTATTAATTAATCTGAAGAAGTGTAACTTTGCAAAAAGGGAGTTAGTCTATTGTGGGTTTGTTATATCACTTGAAGATCTCAAAATGGATCCGGAGAAGGTAAAAGCCATCTTGGAGTGGCCTACTCCAAGGTCTGCTACTAAGGTAAAATCATTTTATGGTCTGGTTAGTTTTTACAGGAAGTTTATTAAGAATTTTAGTGGCATATGTGCACCCCTAACTGATACAATAAGAGGGGATAGAAAAGATTTCAAATGGACTCCAGTAGCTGCGAGAAGTTTTGAATTGCTGAAGAAGAAGTTGACAGAACACCCTGTGTTGGCACTTCCAGATTTTAGAAAGGTTTTCCAGGTAGATTGTGATGCTAGTGGTAGCACTATTGGGGTTGTATTAAGCCAAGAAGGTAAGCCTATTGCATATTTTAGTGAAAAATTAAATGATGCAAAGAAGAAGTATTATGTTTATGATCAAGAGTTCTATGCAATAGTTCAGGCTTTAAAGAAATGGAGGCATTATTTATTGCCAAAGGAATTTGTTTTGTATACTGATCATCAGGCATTACAGTACCTAAATAGCCAAGGTAAATTGAATCAAAGGCATATGAAGTGGGTAGAATTCTTGTAGAGTTATACATTTGTGTTGAAGCATAGAAGTGGAAAATCTAATAGGGTTGCAGATGCACTAAGTAGGAGACAGTTGTTGCTTACAGTAATGCAAGTTGAAGTAGTTGGGTTTGATGAACTCAAGAATTTGTACCCCAAGGATCCTGATTTTACTGAAGCATGGAAAGCTTGTAAAGAACCTATTGCTGTAGATAGAACCAAGTGGTTAGACTATTTGATTTAGGATGGCATGTTGTTCAAGGGTAGTCAATTGTGCATTCCAAGAAGTTCCATGAGGGAAAATCTGATTAAGGAGAAACATAGTGGAGGGATGGCAGGACATTTTGGTCAAGATAAGACCATTTCCATTCTTAGAGAACATTATTTTTGGCCTCAAATTTCACAGGATGTGAAGAAGTTTGTACAAAGTTGCCAGGTTTGTCAAGTTGCCAAGGGGTTTAGTCACAATACTGGCCTATATCAGCCATTGCCTGTTCCATCAAGGCCATGGGAGGACATAAGTATGGATTTTGTTCTTAGATTTCCAAGGATACAAAGAGGTAATGACTCCGTATTCGTGGTGGTTGATAGGTTCTCCAGAATGGCACATTTCATTCCATGCCACAAAACTCATGATGTTGGCCATATTGCAGACTTGTTTTTCAAAGAGGTGGTAAGACTACATGGTCTTCCAAGGAGCATAGTTTCTGACAAAGATACTAAATTTGTGGGGTATTTTTGGAGGACATTGTGGAAAAAGTTAAGAACAGACTTAAAATTCAGTTTCACATATCACCCACAAACTAACGGCCAAACAGAAGTGGTAAACAGAAGTCTGGGCAATTTGCTAAGATGTTTAGTTGGGGATAAGCCCAAGGGGTGGGATTTGATTCTACCACAAGCAGAGTTTTCTTACAATAACTCTATAAATAGGAGTACTAGAAAATCACCATTCCAAATTGTATATGGGAATAGCCCAAGGACTGTACCAGAATTGAGGAAGATAGAGCAAGGGGAGAGGACAAGTGCTGAAGCAGAAGAATTTGTTGAACATATCAAGCATCTACATGAGTAGGTTCAAGCACACATTACCAAGATGAATGAAGAGTATAAATCTAGGGCTAATCAAAGGAGAAGACATAAGGAATTCCAGGTAGGAGATTTAGTCATGGTGCACTTACAAAAATAAAGATTTCCAGCCAGTACTTACAACAAGCTGAAAATGAAGAAATTTGGCCCCTGCAAAATTTTGAAGAAACATGACTCAGGAAATGCATATGAAGTGGAGCTGCCAGATGGTATTCACATTTCTCCCATTTTCAACATTGCAGATTTAACAGAGTATCATTATGATGGTCCAGATGAGGAGCTGGTGTTAGAGCCATGTGCAATTCCTGCTTCTAAGAAGGAGGAGATAGAAGACATTCTAGATCATCGTATGGGTAGGAGTACTAGAAAGAGGTAGTATGAAGTGTATTTGGTCAAATGGAAAGGATGATCGATCAAGGACTCAACTTGGATTTCAGCAGCTAAGGTCTCCCATTTGGGATTCCCTCTACCATTCATAAAGTGATAGGGTCACTTTTCAATCTACCCTGGGTGTCTGATGCAGGAGCATCAAGAGGTATAAGGGTAATCCTATGTCACCTAAAAAAATGTACTTAGACTTAGTTTCTGTTTCATGTCTTTTCATTTTTGGATACCCATTTGGGTCAAATAAAGGTTCCAACTCTCACAGTTCAACTATCAGTGTGCTAAAAAATCTCAAAAAAATAGGAGCATGTAATTGGGCCATCATTTTGGTAAACTACAAGGTGTTAATTGGCAAAATTAATGTAATCATGATTTAGAGTATTCCATAAAAAGAATTAGGTCAATAGGCCCCACGGTTTGAAAGTTATTGCAGTTTTTTGAGTTTTGGAGACCTCCTAAGAATGCTTCAAAGTTAGGTTAGGGGCATTAAATGACCTCTAAAAGGGACAAAAAATGGGAGAGGAGTGAATCTTATCCATAGGGCTATAGAGAACTTTGAGAGCTTTCCAAAAATGTAAACGGTTCGTCAATCGGAGCTACGGTTCAAAAGTTATGCCTCCCGAAAGTTCGGTTACCGTTTCTGGATTCTTCTAGATTTGCACCGACTTCTAACACAGCTTCTAGAACCTTCTATTTGGTCAGTGGATGCCTACTAGCACTTTCTAGAATTTACTCCTAGTCCTTAACCCTCCGAGGTCTATTTAAGGAGATTTCTGGCATTGTAAAAGGTAGTTCGGAGTGGAGTTTGAGAGGAGATACTGAAAGGAGAAATTATCTCTAGATTTATGCTATTGTAAGCCCTTAGGGCATATTTTGAAGTTTATTTTCCTATACTATTGTACTAGCTTATTTTCTCAGTTAATATAATTTTCTCTTTTCTGTTGTGTCCATTTTGTTCTTGGGTTGTGTCCCCATCACAAACCTATCTTTCAGGAGTTGCAAGGCACTAGCACCTAGGCCTTGTACCTTCATCAGATATGAAGACAAAGCAAAGGCTTATAGAATTATGGATCCAGAGACACATGAGATCTTTTTGGAGAAGGATGTTCACTTTGAGGAAAGTTCTCCAAGCTTATCCTGTACTCCTCTCTGCACATCATACACAATGGAAATTGATAGTGAAACATGCAATAGTGCTTCAATAGGTTCCGATACATGGGATTCTATTGATAGTTGTAGTGAGAGGTCACATCATTCTAGTCCACATGCTTACATTGCCATAGTGAAAGGTCCATCACAACATGGTACATCTCTTCTTCTAGCTCCAACTTCAGTTGACTTGGGAGACAAACTTGCGGACTTACATATTCTCATTGATGAAGGTGACCCTTCTATAGTTCTTGTGAGGGCTCACTCTAACCCTCATGTCCATTCTCTACATGATCAATCTTTACAGGTTGGTGTGACTGTGGATACTTATGTATAGCAATTGGAGGATGTCTTTTTGTTAATGTAGGAGATAGATGGTTTAGTGGAATAGGTTCAACAGACATCCTTGTTAGATCTGCATTTGTTCTTTTCAGCACAGTTGGATAGGGCAAGCATCAACATCAATATAAGGATACTTAAGTAGGTTTTAGGGCCACCATACATCTTTAGGATTCTACCTTTGCCATCATTTCTTCCTAAAGGGAGGAACACTATTCTGCATTCATGGACTAGCTTCTTCATCAAAGTGATTTTCACTTTTCGACATTCTTCATTGTGGGGAGGGGGAGCCTATTTTGTCTCTCTTCCTTCTCTTATTCTCTTATGTATATACTAGATGTATGTCATAATGGGGGGGGTCTTGATTACTCTATCCATCCATGCATTTCTATTTATCTCTCTTTTTGGGAGAGGGTTTTTCCCATGAGGTTTTCCCTCTTTCTTCGCTTTATGAGAGATTACATCTTCATTATGTACATGGGTACCTATCATGGCCTAGTAGCTAAGACCCATCTTGCATCTTCATCCTATTTTTTGTAAGCTTAAGGGCCTTCCCCTAAGTTGCACTTAAGGGGGGTGAGTGTTGGTGTAAATAAGTATTCACTATTTACACTTACTTAAGTTTACTTAAGTTAATGTATTATTTAATTATTTTGTATTATTTAATTATTTTATTTGTGAGACACTTAGGAGTTTGCACACCTTTTTGAGTTGTCATATAGCCAACACAAGAGTATGCAACTCTATTGTAGCACATGATGTCTACAACACTGATTTACATGTCACACGCTTGTAGGCTTATCCTCTCATCAATGCACATACTTTCATGCTTAATCGAGGATAACCCATATCTGGTGGACATGTGCCTAGTTGTATGACATATCATGCCACTAATTACAAGTCATTATAGACGTATCTTAGAGGCCTTTATATACAGGCACTCCTAGTGTACTCTTGACATGGCATGTTGAATACATCATCATTCTGATCATACTCTCTCTCTTTTGGCCTACAGTTGTGCTTGTGTTTGAGTTCTTAGTTCCTGGGTGAATTTTTTTCTTAGGAATTTTTTTACAAATATGATTAATGGAGATTAGGGTTTCTAAAATTTGACAATTAAGTCAATATCAAAAAATAGAATAAGAATTGCCTATTAAAATAGGACTTTAGGGTTGATCAAAATAGAACAAAATTGGTTGTCATGGCAATGAGCCAATTTTGGGATATTACACCCGTTGAATCAGCATGCTCCACTATAATGGTAGATTGTGCATGATCTCCAAGTCCTCCAAGCTATAGCTTCATCAAAAATTTTCATATAGGAAAGTTATCTCTATTGAGCTTGGGTACTTCTCTTTTAGACATTTTGATCTTGTGCTTCTAATACCTTAAAACTAGTCATCTTAAGTAGATGGCTCTGATGCCAATTGTTGAAATTACTTTAGAATAACTGAGAGGTGGGAGGGGGGGGGGGGAGGGGGTGTGAATCAGTTATTCAAGGTCTAGATGTACAAAATAAAACATTTTCACAATTTAGTAAACCCATAAAACATTTATACCCGTGCATGCATTCATAGTGTACTTACTAAAACTTATATGTTACTGTCAAATCAACTTGCAGAAATGTAAAGCATGAAACACAACACATTCATCATAACACTTGACACAATGATTAACATGGAAACCCAATTTGAAAAAAACCACCAGTAACATGCTACCCCTTTTTGCTCTTCTAAAGTGATGCCCTATGAAAAGCCAACCCTGATAAATGTTACAATACACACTATTAAATGTGAGTTAGGTAAGGGATCTCAATCACCCTATTAAAAGTGAGTCTTGTTAGAGGACTTTAGGGCATTCACTTGGAATGCTACCCTTTTAAAGAATTTTTCAATGATTTTTAGTTCAACCTTAATCCAAAAGATTTTCCCTAGACTGATACAATTGTTAGAGAGTAATAGTAGAGCTTTGATCTGATACAACTTACAACTTCACATGCAGATTACAGACCTTTGTTTAGTCCTCAATTCTACTTGTCTTTCATAATTTGTAGTTCGAACAACTTTTTCACCTTTCAAACATTCATCTCCTTAAGCCTTCTTGATTGGTATGCCATTGCAGACTCTTCTCTTGTGTTACTTGGTGAAGCAAAACCCTTAATTCCTTCTCCTCCTTAGGTTCTCACACATGACACCAACCTCTCTAACTCTTTTTCTTCATGATTAGACATTTCTATATAAAGGAAATTAAAATATTTTCTTCCTCATTATCCATCATCTAAGTTAGGGTTTTGGATGGATTAGGTAGGATATAATGTATTTACCCCATATTTTGTCTATTCTAGAAAATCCTCCTAGAATCCATTAGAATTTTCCTAAAAAATGGTTTATATCAAATTTTGTGTCACCAGCTCATCAATCTTATCTTCCTCTTGGTTCACAAGTTTCAAAAAAACAAACTTGTCAGTTTAGATTTGGTGAATCTTTGATCTTTATCATATTACAACTACTCCTCATTATCAATTTTTTGATGCTTGGCATATACTCCATTACTCAGAATCAATTATAAAATCATTCGACATCAATTAGATTTTACTGGCACTCGACATCAACTAAAATTTACTCAACATCAATTGTCTAGCTTGATATCCACTAGAATTTGCTTTCACTCGGCTCCAACTAACTTTTTGCTTAGCTTGCACTAACTTTTCTCGTCACCTACTATCCACTTGGTCAAGCTTGTTAGAAAAACTTTATTTAACTTAGTCTTCAAGATAAGAGGAAGAATGATAATGGCACCATTGTATCAATGAGCATCCAACATCTATCAATCTGGGGGGGATCCAAATGGTAAGAATACACTACCTCCTGATTGTGTGGTCACCTAATCAAGCTACCACTCTCACTGTGTAGGAGAGATAATGTATGATCTACATACATATGATTAATTCATTAAATAATCTTAGGCAAGAAATCTTTATAGCCAAAATTACCTCAAGGGTAACACAAACTACTCAAGAAGAAGAGATGATCAAAATCAGAAGAACACTCATCCAATACCAACACCACATACCAAGTCAACATACAAATACTAAGACCAAAAATATACAACCACCTTGAAATCAATGCCAAGTGTCACAAGCACAATGATCGATAGATATAATTGTCATCAATAAATTTAAACTACCAATCACTAACTCCAACAATAAAAACACCACCAATAAATAATTGATTATTCATTAATAAAATTCAATTGTCAATATTAAATGACATCCAATCAATGAGTAACAATTCACAATAAATACACCATAAAAAATAATATCCAAAAAGTACACCACTAGATGCAAATATTAAAAAAAATAAAAATCATGAAGGAGACTTAGGCTATATACTTTGGACTGTCACCACATGATCCAACTCTAAAGTTACTCGGGTAGTCTCTCAAGACCCCGCTCCCCAATCACTCTATACAAAACTAGAATACCCTCTCATAGTGACAAGAAAACTAGTCATACCTCTCACTAGGTATCACCTCATTCTCATCCTTAGCCTATACAAGCACTCAAGGCATGTACGAGGAAAAATCTTTAACTTATCTTTTTAATGTATCTCAAGTAAAGGGCTAGGCAAGATATCTTAATTACTATGTTATCAGTTGTTACATAGCCTACAATGAGTTACCTTGGTAGCCACTTTGGGCCCCAACCCCCATTACAAGCCACTCCCATAGACATGCACCTAGACTAACTTCCAAAAATACAAACCATAATAGTGTCCCATACCACAAGAGTACTATTGATTTAATTTGGTTCCCTAATAGACAACCCAAAAAAATAACATTGGTTCTCAAAACTCAAGTTCTCATAAATGCTCAATAACATAAAGCTCATAAAACATAAATCTCAATTCAAATCATAAAGTTCATCATAACATCCAATCAAATAATCATAAAAGAAATCTCAAAAATGCCTCTAGCGCACATCCTAACTTGGCCAACTAAACAACCCACAAAGAAAAACTATCAAAAAAATAAATATCACAAGACTATAAATAGAATATTAAAAAACACATAGTTTTTAGCCACATGATTTAATTATGCTAGTTTCTCTTGTTTAGTTTGGGTCTTAAGGATGTGTTTACAAATAAAGTAAGAATATACATCTTAATATAATTTTTTATGCTAATATACTTATTTAAAACAATAAGTATAAATAAATATCCTTTTGTTTTTACACATAAAATATCATACAATATTATCATATTATTAATTTAAATAATCTTAAATCATAAATGATTTAATTACTAACATAAATATATATTATTATATTTAAATATTGATATTAATTTCAATTTTTAAAATATTAATATGAGTTTTATTTAAGTGTAATATTAATATTTACTTTTCTTTTAATTCATAATGCAACTAGAGATAAAATTATAAATTTAATTTAATTATTTATAATTTCTCTCATAAAGTCAAATAGTTATTAACTAAATGATTACAAAGTGAACTCTACCACAACTTCTCTTGAAATATAATAAGATTATAAATATTTATTTATTAACCTTTCTCTTACATTAATAAATATGAAATCATTTACATGCAACTAAGAGTTTAATTAGTCTTAGATAATCACTAATACTAACATTGACTTTATAACTAAATGAAAAATATTTATTTTAATTGTTAGAAGTTAATTTAAATTATTATTATTAAATAAATAAATCTAAAAATTAAATTATATAAAATAAAAATACACATGCAATTAGTATTTTCGCATGTCTTTGATCTCTCAAATTATACACCCATACCATGCTTAGTTTCTATTTTTTGCACATTTATTTTCACATGCATGTAACCGTAGTATACTTAGCTCCTATTTTTAGCATATTCATTTTCACATGCATGCAACCATACTATACTTAGTTTCTATTTTTAACATATTTGTTTTCACATGAGTGTATACATTTAGTTACAATGTGCTTTCCTCTCAATTAATCTTTTGCTTTTCAAATAAATATTACCATAAATTATTTTAGATGTAAGAAGAATATTTATATATATTTAGAAAATTCATGATAACCACATAGTTCTAGTCACAACTTTTAAACTTGAAATCTTAACTATTGAATTTATTGTTTTCTTCAATTTATAAGAATATAGTCACAATATTTTTCTACAATTTTTTCTATAATTTTCCATAGTCAAGTTTTCTTGATTAATAAGTTTTCCTTTTTCAAAATCTACAACATAATTCTTCATTCAATAATCAATATAAAAAATTAATAAGCAATATGTAAACACCTAGTAAAACATAAAGTAGATAGATCTTTCAATAAAATTATACAATGGATTTTCAAACCCTACCTCAAAACAATAGTTAAAATATGAGATAATATGTGAATGTATGCAAATCCAAACCCTCTAAAACTTTCAACAATTCTTTTGATCCAATTATGAATTTGTGCTCCCAAAATCTCAAAATCATAGCTAAAATTTGAGACAATTTGTGAATGCATGCAAATCCAAATCCTCTGAAACTTTCAACAATTTTTTTGATCCAATTCTAAATTTTTCTCCCCAAACTCTCAAAACCATAGCTAAAATCTAAGACAAATTTTTAATGCATGCAAATCCAAACCCTCTGAAACTCTCAATAATTCTTTTGATCCAATTCTAATTTTCACTCCCCAAAACCTGTGTAATTGCAAAAATGACTCTAGATCTCTCATAAAGAGTTCTCCCCTAAATTGGAGCTTTGAGTGTGCAATCACGAGAGGGAACTCATTGATCAATTACTATTTATTACTTTATTATCTTTTACCTTTTCATGCACAATTCTTTTAGATATTTAACTACAAAATATCTTAATTTAAATAATTAGCTTTCTCTCTTTAATTAATTTTCAAAGTGTTTTTAATAATATATTTATTAATTTAATTAATAACATTATTTCTAGTTATTACTAAATAAAACTCCTAACTAATTATCATTAAATTAAATCAATATAACCGTAATGCCCCACCAAGGGATCCAAAGAATGAACCTAGAATTTCACTAAGTTTAGTAGCATTTTTTTTTTTTTAATGAAAGTAAACACCACGTATAACTAATGCACAATAACAGAACCAATAGCAATGTCCATCTGAAAGTAAACATAACATACATAACATATTACATTCTTTAAGATCCCTTAACATTGGATTACATCTAGAAACATCTATCATACATGAATCCATCTAGTACAACATCCACATGAAATAATAATGATAAGTCCAATGTTTATACAGTACATTTCAAGTACTCAATCATCCACTGTACATGTCACAGGGTATGACAAGCTCAAAAGAATATACATACATAGAATAAGGTACATCATCCTATTCTAATCCATGATACATCAAAATAGAGATAATCACATGATACACATGATACATCATCATAGAGGTCATATACATCCATCATAAAGATCAAACATAATAAACTAAATGCATGGTTCCTCCCAACCATTAATAGCATCATTAGACCATCATGGATCTTAGCCATCCCTCTGTGCATAACATCCCAAATTACCGAAGAGATCATCGGTACTAACATAATAGAAATGTCACTCCTAATATATGCATCATATGTAGAAAGTAATCTAACATGCAAATAAAAGAATAAGATAACATCATCTAACATATGCTAATGATCAATGAAAAGGATACATATGTACCATCATGAAGGACGCATCAGCCATGATGTCTCAATGAATCTCAAAATGATAAGAGTGGAAAATACACTACCACTTGACCGCATGGTACCTAAGTGGTCCACTCCCACTGTGCTGAGGAGATAATCTCAAGTCCCAAATAGGCTATCAAAATCACATAGCACAAATCTCTATAAGTCCAAGAATCCTAAAAGTATACTAACTAAAAGGTTCCAAACACAAAATTTGACATCTAATCTCTAGAGACACACAATGACATGTAGGAACCTACTATGTAAGTGGGAAAGTGTCATCACAATTATCACGTACAAGTTACCCTGGTAGTTAGCTAAACTCCACGGGTCCATACTGATTTCATGCGGCCACTAGTATCCTCTCATATTGATGAGGCATACTACAGAATGCAAGGTCATAACCATGCATCTCACTAATCCCATCCTATCCTGTACAAGCACTCAAGGCATGGGAGAGAACAAAACACTTATCTTTTTAGGTTCATTCAATTAGTATTAGGTGTGAATGTTATCACTTATTAATCCAACTTACAATGAGTTACCCTGGCAGCCTCTTAGGGCCCCGGCCCTCATTGCAAGCCACTTCCTATCACTACATGCAGAAATCCTACCCTAATGCTCATGGAATCATAAACCTCAAAATTAAAAAAGATAATCCATAATATAATCATCAAATATGCATAAAAGCATCAATTCTCCATGAGCAAACATCCATAGAAAATCATGAACACAACAGCTCTCTATTGGCAGCTGAAGTATCACTGATAATCAAATTATCCAATGGTTCTCAATAACCAAAATATATCTCAATCAAACTGATCAAAGACTCTAAAAATGGTTGAGTCAAACATGTCACATCATGACATCATCAGGAATAAATTTAAGTCACAATCCCATCATGGCGACTAGAAAATAACCAAGGTTAACTGATCAATGACCAAAAATAATGGTTAAGTCAAGTATCTCATACATAAGAATCTCAACTATAACAATCAATAATTACAAAAAATACATAGAGCATTCCATCACATAACCATGGTTGGGTTTATAAAGATCGAGATTAAAACATCATCATGACATCACAATCACATAACCCCCAAGCCTCTGGTAGACGTCCTATACTAGTCAACACTAGTCAACCCAAAACTCAAAACAATAGCATAAAGAATACACAATGCAAACACATGTTTTGGTTTTGCTAAATTTGCAACTTGAATTTAAATGTAGAGATCTCAGTTTATGTTTCCAAGTTTGAAGAATGAATGAAGGAACAAATGTATTGTTTTGGATGATAAAAGTTTTCCTTAAAAGAACTAGAAATCCATTTTCCAATTATAATATTTGTTTGATACATCCCCCACCATACTATCAACTATTTACTTAATAATTTAAAACAATTAAATCTTAAAGAGTCACCATTATGAAAATAAACCTTCAATATAAAACATTTATCAAATAATAATAACTTAAATTTATTAATAACATATTTACATATTACATATATATATATATATATATATATATATATATATATATATATACATACATACATACATACATACATACATACATACATACATACATACATAGTTATTATGTTTCATAAAATCGAATTAACAATTTCGATTGACACCATATATCATATGAAAATAACAATGAGAATCAATTTCATATAACGTTTGTTTTAAACGTTTTAACATAAATTTTTTTGCAACATAAACATTTTTGCATAACAATATTATTAGTTAACCCCCCCCCGCCCACTGTTGCTGTGGCACACAGTACCTGCGGTCGCAGGCACTATGCTGACAGCGGGTATGTAGTACCCCTGTCGCCGTAGACCTGCGACGACAGGTCTCTACCTTTCGTAGGCATGGGGTACAAATCGTGCCCACGGCATTTTAATAGATACATTTTTTTAACATTGTTTCTACGCAATATGAATCGCAATGCGGTTTATTAAGTTTTTCCCCACTGTGATTTATCAATCACTCATTTGGTGTATTATATATATATATACATATGTATATATATATATATCAATATATATATATGTATGTATATATATATATATTTGAATTTTGTATTAGATTCATAATATATATATATATATATATATGCAGATCTGAATACATAAACATGTATGTTTTTTTTCCACAAAGATTATATCTACAATTTAAGAATTTTAAAATATTTGCATTATAGATTCACTCAATTAATTTTCTAATGGATTTGGCTATAAATTTAAACCCTAGCCCTATGATCTTTCAGATCTATTCATATAAAATTCTCAAATAAATTAATCTACCCATATTGAGAATGCATAAAAATATGAAACTTCTCAGAAGACATATGGAAGAGACGAAGAAGACAGGGAATGCATGATGCAGAAATAGCATAAATAAAATTACAAGAATCTACTTGAATTCTGATGCTAAATCACTCTTCCTCAGAAAATCCGCAGAGCAAGCTCCTCCCTTCTTTAGAATTCTTGAGTCCTCCAATGCTCCAATTGCACTCCCAATGCTATCTCTAAGCCTCTATAAATGCCTGAATATAAAGAGCTTTCAGGAAACATCTAGAATGCTTCTAAAAATAGCTGGAAGGTGTCACCAACTAAGCATGGGTCTTTTCCAACCTTCAAGATGAGCCATAGGGTTGTAGACACCATGTGCTTAATTGATGCACTAACCCCCATGTTGTTGACACATAAGAAATAGAAAAGTGTGTTAATTCCCATGCAAGCTTATAACTCCAATTCACTTTTTATATAATTTCTATTTAAATATTTATAACTTCAATTTTAATCTTTATAACTTTCATTTTAATTTTTATAACTTTTATTAATTAATTAATTTATTATTTTATAATTATTATTAATTTTAATTTCTAATTTTCTTTTATTTAATTCATTTTTCTTCAATAATTCACATTTAATTAATTATAATCAAAATATCAAATAACATGATATTTTATATTAATTTTCTCAAATAATTAATTTATTAATTAAATCTATTTATTAAGACTTAATTAATAAAAAATACACCATAGACCTCCAAGATAAAATATGAAAATCCATCATAGAGAAAATCACTCAAAATCAGTCTAAAGGATTAAAAATCATGATTCATGTCATCCGACACATTCGGTGGGTAAAATATCCAGATACTTGTCCTACCTTACTAGGACAATTGGCTTAAAGGTTTGGGATTTGGACTTGAGAATTTATCTCCCTTCTCTTATCATTGAGATAGTATAATAGGGTACGCTCATCCTAGCAATTTAGAAAAGTCAATACCTGGTACCTGCAACCTATAGAAAAACAATGCATGTACATACAATATATATAATGCTAAGCTAAACTGACAATGGCAGGAAGTGGTGCATCGTGTAGATCCCGACTAAGCAGGTGACTACGACTCCCTTCCTTAATCACATCAGAAATGCAATACAATAAGAAAACACGCACAACATACACATGCAAGTATGGGGTAAGTATCCATAATAAAACACATAAGATAATAAACCATCCATCTAATAGTCAATAATAACTGAAAATAATATAATTATCATCATGTATGCATGAAATGTAAATTCTAAGTGATATAATCACATAACCTTTGAATCCATAATATAATGTCTAATAGTGTCAAAATAATACCACTAATCCATCAACATAAACTAGTCCATCAAAGTCTGATAATAATAGCAACAATAAGTCTAGAAAAGATGTGAACGAGGGTAGGCACTACAATAACTATGCCACAATTAGAACTATAACTTTATCTTTAAATTTTATTCTTTTATATTTTATTTTCCTCTAGTTTATTAATTAATGCAAGCAATTAAAGCATAGTTTAATATTTAAATGAATAATAATAATCAAAGTATATTGTTTAAATGCAACTATAATTCAATTATTATTAAATAAATATATATAATAAATCAATATCAAATCTTTAACATTTTAATATTTTAATTCTCTTTTTGTCCAACTTCTTAAATTAGACTTTTAAATTAAATCTTTTAAACTAAAGTAAATGTTTAATTAATTAATAATTAATTAATAAGTAATTAAATATTATCATATTCTAATTTCTCTTTACCAATTTTCTAAATTTAAACTTCTAAATTAAAGCACATATTTAATTTTTTTTTTAATTAATTAAATATTATCATGCTTTAATATTTTCTTTTTAATCAAATAATATTTAATCATATTATTAACCCAAATATTATAATTAAATAATTTACCAAATAAATCACATAGCAAAATCCACATAAAAGAAACATTACCAAAACAAACCAAAACTCAAAATCAAACAACATAGACAAAGATAAACTCATAGGTTTAAAAAAGGTGGAAAGTCAGTTACGAGTCCTCCTTGCAAAGGAAGTATTGGACCTAAACATTATCTCACCATTCTTACCATTGAGTTATTGTGATAGGGCATGCTCATCTTGTCAATTTAGGGAAGTTGATGCCCATTACCTACATTCTACATAAAAGACGAGTATGCACATGTATATAAATATATCTAAATTAAACAAGCAATGGGAAGAAGTGGTACATCATGTAGATCTTGACTAGCAAGTGACTATGACTCTCTCTCTTAACTGCATCAAATATGGCAAATAGAAAGATAAAATAGACACATGCAAGTATGGGGTAAGTACCATAATAATTATAAGCCAAACATCAAATGCTCAAATAAAATAATGCATCATTATGAATATGAAGTAATCATCATTAAAGCATCATCTGACATTACTTTGAAAGAAATCACATTTATTAACTATGAATCATTAAAGCATCATAAATGCACCAATAGCCATAATCATTAAACAACACATGAAATATACTCAACTGAGTAATTTTTTATTGTTATACATGTACTCCAAGTCATGAAATATTTTCATAATTATAAATCCAATACCCTTGAAACTAACACATGCATGAAATAGGCATAAAAAGATTTTGGTAAATATAATGGAAAAGAAAACTATGGGTGGGCACTAAATCCTTATCCATTTGTTTAATATCAACTCATAGATGGAAGCATAATTTTGACATGTTTGATAAATAATAGGTCAAGCACCACAAAGATATGTACTACAATGGTTGTAAATTTCTCATTAAAAAAGTTGATGACACTATGAGAACTTTTGATTTTGGGATAACTATAGCCTTTGAGGTCACCAATATTTCTTCTAGAAATGCCATGCATCTTCAACAATCTAAAAATAGATATTATGACATTTTGGACAATATAATTATGTGCAAATTTAATTCCTTTAAACTAGTTCTATTCATTTTCAAATGGTACAAGCTATGATTGAATCAAAATGATCCTAATAGAACTATTGTTGAACATGATAATGGATTCACAATGATTAATACAAGGTCATTTGAGCCAATTGAAAATGAGCCTTATGTTCTTCCAATCCAATATGAGCAAGTGTTTTACTTTGGAATTTTACATAAACTAGGTTACTCATTTGTCCAAAAACATGATCCAAGAGGAAGATCGATAAAGTATAATGTAATTGAAGAAGAAGATAGTGAAGACAAAGTAGATAATCTAATGATGATGGTAGTGGTGGCGGCAATGATGATGATGCTGGTGATGGTGATGGTGATGATGATGATGATGACGACGATGACATGTGTTTATTTTATTACCAACAATATCACCTTTATCAAAAATACTAGCATTAGACGCACTACTAATAACCACTTCATACTTCAAACCCAGGCTGAAACTGGATGATCCTTCATTACTCATAGATTCTAATAGAATTGAAACATCTTCTTCATCCTTAGCATTTATCAAATCTGAGAAATGTCCTTCTAAACTCAAAATTTTAATATTTGAATTGATTAAAGAAGAAGAATCATATGTGGCTAGCACCATGGAGTGCTCAATTTTCATTTCACGACTAGAAAAATCTTCATTTAATTCTTTGTCTTCTATAGGATGCTGCAGTACTTCATTAATATTTGAAACCTCTTTTTCAAAAACTATTGTTGCATCAATTTCTTCATCAACATTTTTAGTAAGGTGGTTGTTAGAACATATCTCAGCCTTTTCATTCGCACATATTTGATCAAGATCATTCAACAATAAATTATCTTCAAAGCAAAATGTTTCAGAAAGTTGATCTTGACCATCCATAACGAAGTAAGACTCAATACTATTATACTCTTCAATGACATCAGAAATTTCATTTTTAAATAATCCATCAGCCTTGGGATGATTTTCATACCAACATTTTGAAATATCACTTGCATTCTTTTCATCCATTTCACAAATTTCATCAACATCAGGAAAAGCAAATATAGATACATCTTCTTTTTCAATTTTGCTTACCTTTCCTTCATGATCTTCAAGAATCTCCATAGGCTGGAAATGTTCTTTTTGTCGGTGCCTCTTCCAAGGTAATTCATTATCACTTTCATCCACCTCATAAGTTATTACATTCTCAAATTTAATATGATGACCACTAAAACCTAATGCAGCCAACACATTTGTTTCAAGATAATTTTTAGGAAGACAACAATTTGAAGCATGATCCCCATTTATTTCTCTTTCAATTTTTCTTATCATCTCTTCAACCATATTTTCAGCTTTAGCAAAACATGACCTCACTTTCTTCTCAATATAAGACTCCTCAAGAGAATTAATCATTACCCTTTCTTCAAAACAAATAAATTCTACCATGGGGTCCTTGTTGACCAATCTTTTATCACTATGAGGAATACCTTCGTTTGCTGATAGTTGTACTTCTGGAAACCAGGACATCTCTTGTTTTTCAAGAATCGAACCACTGGTTGTGATGGACTCTTCATTTTTCTCACTAATTTTATTTTCTTTAGAAAAATTCTCTGCAGCCTTAAGTGTAGATGTACAAAATAAAACATTTTCACAATTTAGTAAACCCATAAAACATTTATACCCGTGCATGCATTCATAGTGTACTTACTAAAACTTATATGTTACTGTCAAATCAACTTGCAGAAATGTAAAGCATGAAACACGACACATTCATCATAACACTTGACACAATGATTAACATGGAAACCCAATTTGAAAAAAACCACCAGTAACATGCTACCCCTTTTTGCTCTTCTAAAGTGATGCCCTATGAAAAGCCAACCCTGATAAATGTTACAATACACACTATTAAATGTGAGTTAGGTAAGGGATCTCAATCACCCTATTAAAAGTGAGTCTTGTTAGAGGACTTTAGGGCATTCACTTGGAATGCTACCCTTTTAAAGAATTTTTCAATGATTGTTAGTTCAACCTTAATCCAAAAGATTTTCCCTAGACTGATACAATTGTTAGAGAGTAATAGTAGAGCTTTGATCTGATACAACTTACAACTTCACATGCAGATTACAGATCTTTGTTTAGTCCTCAATTCTACTTGTCTTTCATAATTTGTAGTTCGAACAACTTTTTCACCTTTCAAACATTCATCTCCTTAAGCCTTCTTGATTGGTATGCCATTGCAGACTCTTCTCTTGTGTTACTTGGTGAAGCAAAACCCTTAATTCCTTCTCCTCCTTAGGTTCTCACACATGACACCAACCTCTCTAACTCTTTTTCTTCATGATTAGACATTTCTATATAAAGGAAATTAAAATATTTTCTTCCTCATTATCCATCATCTAAGTTAGGGTTTTGGATGGATTAGGTAGGATATAATGTATTTACCCCATATTTTGTCTATTCTAGAAAATCCTCCTAGAATCCATTAGAATTTTCCTAAAAAATGGTTTATATCAAATTTTGTGTCACCAGCTCATCAATCTTATCTTCCTCTTGGTTCACAAGTTTCAAAAAAACAAACTTGTCAGTTTAGATTTGGTGAATCTTTGATCTTTATCATATTACAACTACTCCTCATTATCAATTTTTTGATGCTTGGCATATACTCCATTACTCAGAATCAATTATAAAATCATTCGACATCAATTAGATTTTACTGGCACTCGACATCAACTAAAATTTACTCAACATCAATTGTCTAGCTTGATATCCACTAGAATTTGCTTTCACTCGGCTCCAACTAACTTTTTGCTTAGCTTGCACTAACTTTTCTCGTCACCTACTATCCACTTGGTCAAGCTTGTTAGAAAAACTTTATTTAACTTAGTCTTCAAGATAAGAGGAAGAATGATAATGGCACCATTGTATCAATGAGCATCCAACATCTATCAATCTGGGGGGGATCCAAATGGTAAGAATACACTACCTCCTGATTGTGTGGTCACCTAATCAAGCTACCACTCTCACTGTGTAGGAGAGATAATGTATGATCTACATACATATGATTAATTCATTAAATAATCTTAGGCAAGAAATCTTTATAGCCAAAATTACCTCAAGGGTAACACAAACTACTCAAGAAGAAGAGATGATCAAAATCAGAAGAACACTCATCCAATACCAACACCACATACCAAGTCAACATACAAATACTAAGACCAAAAATATACAACCACCTTGAAATCAATGCCAAGTGTCACAAGCACAATGATCGATAGATAATAATTGTCATCAATAAATTTAAACTACCAATCACTAACTCCAACAATAAAAACACCACCAATAAATAATTGATTATTCATTAATAAAATTCAATTGTCAATATTAAATGACATCCAATCAATGAGTAACAATTCACAATAAATACACTATAAAAAATAATATCCAAAAAGTACACCACTAGATGCAAATATTAAAAAAAATAAAAATCATGAAGGAGACTTAGGCTATATACTTTGGACTGTCACCACATGATCCAACTCTAAAGTTACTCGGGTAGTCTCTCAAGACCCCGCTCCCCAATCACTCTATACAAAACTAGAATACCCTCTCATAGTGACAAGAAAACTAGTCATACCTCTCACTAGGTATCACCTCATTCTCATCCTTAGCCTATACAAGCACTCAAGGCATGTACGAGGAAAAATCTTTAACTTATCTTTTTAATGTATCTCAAGTAAAGGGCTAGGCAAGATATCTTAATTACTATGTTATCAGTTGTTACATAGCCTACAATGAGTTACCTTGGTAGCCACTTTGGGCCCCAACCCCCATTACAAGCCACTCCCATAGACATGCACCTAGACTAACTTCCAAAAATACAAACCATAATAGTGTCCCATACCACAAGAGTACTATTGATTTAATTTGGTTCCCTAATAGACAACCCAAAAAAATAACATTGGTTCTCAAAACTCAAGTTCTCATAAATGCTCAATAACATAAAGCTCATAAAACATAAATCTCAATTCAAATCATAAAGTTCATCATAACATCCAATCAAATAATCATAAAAGAAATCTCAAAAATGCCTCTAGCGCACATCCTAACTTGGCCAACTAAACAACCCACAAAGAAAAACTGTCAAAAAAATAAATATCACAAGACTATAAATAGAATATTAGAAAACACATAGTTTTTAGCCACATGATTTAATTATGCTAGTTTCTCTTGTTTAGTTTGGGTCTTAAGGATGTGTTTACAAATAAAGTAAGAATATACATCTTAATATAATTTTTTATGCTAATATACTTATTTAAAACAATAAGTATAAATAAATATCCTTTTGTTTTTACACATAAAATATCATACAATATTATCATATTATTAATTTAAATAATCTTAAATCATAAATGATTTAATTACTAACATAAATATATATTATTATATTTAAATATTGATATTAATTTCAATTTTTAAAATATTAATATGAGTTTTATTTAAGTGTAATATTAATATTTACTTTTCTTTTAATTCATAATGCAACTAGAGATAAAATTATAAATTTAATTTAATTATTTATAATTTCTCTCATAAAGTCAAATAGTTATTAACTAAATGATTACAAAGTGAACTCTACCACAACTTCTCTTGAAATATAATAAGATTATAAATATTTATTTATTAACCTTTCTCTTACATTAATAAATATGAAATCATTTACATGCAACTAAGAGTTTAATTAGTCTTAGATAATCACTAATACTAACATTGACTTTATAACTAAATGAAAAATATTTATTTTAATTGTTAGAAGTTAATTTAAATTATTATTATTAAATAAATAAATCTAAAAATTAAATTATATAAAATAAAAATACACATGCAATTAGTATTTTCGCATGTCTTTGATCTCTCAAATTATACACCCATACCATGCTTAGTTTCTATTTTTTGCACATTTATTTTCACATGCATGTAACCGTAGTATACTTAGCTCCTATTTTTAGCATATTCATTTTCACATGCATGCAACCATACTATACTTAGTTTCTATTTTTAACATATTTGTTTTCACATGAGTGTATACATTTAGTTACAATGTGCTTTCCTCTCAATTAATCTTTTGCTTTTCAAATAAATATTACCATAAATTATTTTAGATGTAAGAAGAATATTTATATATATTTAGAAAATTCATGATAACCACATAGTTCTAGTCACAACTTTTAAACTTGAAATCTTAACTATTGAATTTATTGTTTTCTTCAATTTATAAGAATATAGTCACAATATTTTTCTACAATTTTTTCTATAATTTTCCATAGTCAAGTTTTCTTGATTAATAAGTTTTCCTTTTTCAAAATCTACAACATAATTCTTCATTCAATAATCAATATAAAAAATTAATAAGCAATATGTAAACACCTAGTAAAACATAAAGTAGATAGATCTTTCAATAAAATTATACAATGGATTTTCAAACCCTACCTCAAAACAATAGTTAAAATATGAGATAATATGTGAATGTATGCAAATCCAAACCCTCTAAAACTTTCAACAATTCTTTTGATCCAATTATGAATTTGTGCTCCCAAAATCTCAAAACCATAGCTAAAATCTGAGACAATTTGTGAATGCATGCAAATCCAAATCCTCTGAAACTTTCAACAATTTTTTTGATCCAATTCTAAATTTTTCTCCCCAAACTCTCAAAACCATAGCTAAAATCTAAGACAAATTTTTAATGCATGCAAATCCAAACCCTCTGAAACTCTCAGTAATTCTTTTGATCCAATTCTAATTTTCACTCCCCAAAACCTGTGTAATTGCAAAAATGACTCTAGATCTCTCATAAAGAGTTCTCCCCTAAATTGGAGCTTTGAGTGTGCAATCACGAGAGGGAACTCACTGATCAATTACTATTTATTACTTTATTATCTTTTACCTTTTCATGCACAATTCTTTTAGATATTTAACTACAAAATATCTTAATTTAAATAATTAGCTTTCTCTCTTTAATGAAATTTCAAAGTGTTTTTAATAATATATTTATTAATTTAATTAATAACATTATTTCTAGTTATTACTAAATAAAACTCCTAACTAATTATCATTAAATTAAATCAATATAACCGTAATGCCCCACCAAGGGATCCAAAGAATGAACCTAGAATTTCACTAAATTTAGTAGCATTTTTTTTTTTTTAATGAAAGTAAACACCACGTATAACTAATGCACAATAACAGAAACAATAGCAATGTCCTTCTGAAAGTAAACATAACATACATAACATATTACATTCTTTAAGATCCCTTAACATTGGATTACATCTAGAAACATCTATCATACATGAATCCATCTAGTACAACATCCACATGAAATAATAATGATAAGTCCAATGTTTATATAGTACATTTCAAGTACTCAATCATCCACTGTACATGTCACAGGGTATGACAAGCTCAAAAGAATATACATACATAGAATAAGGTACATCATCCTATTCTAATCCATGATACATCAAAATAGAGATAATCACATGATACACATGATACATCATCATAGAGGTCATATACATCCATCATAAAGATCAAACATAATAAACTAAATGCATGGTTCCTCCCAACCATTAATAGCATCATTAGACCATCATGGATCTTAGCCATCCCTCTGTGCGTAACATCCCAAATTACCGAAGAGATCATCGGTACTAACATAATAGAAATGTCACTCCTAATATATGCATCATATGTAGAAAGTAATCTAACATGCAAATAAAAGAATAAGATAACATCATCTAACATATGCTAATCATCAATGAAAAGGATACATATGTACCATCATGAAGGACGCATCAGCCATGATGTCTCAATGAATCTCAAAATGATAAGAGTGGAAAATACACTACCACTTGACCGCGTGGTACCTAAGTGGTCCACTCCCACTGTGCTGAGGAGATAATCTCAAGTCCCAAATAGGCTATCAAAATCACATAGCACAAATCTCTATAAGTCCAAGAATCCTAAAAGTATACTAACTAAAAGGTTCCAAACACAAAATTTGACATCTAATCTCTAGAGACACACAATGACATGTAGGAACCTACTATGTAAGTGGGAAAGTGTCATCACAATTATCACGTACAAGTTACCCTGGTAGTTAGCTAAACTCCACGGGTCCATACTGATTTCATGCGGCCACTAGTATCCTCTCATATTGATGAGGCATACTACAGAATGCAAGGTCATAACCATGCATCTCACTAATCCCATCCTATCCTGTACAAGCACTCAAGGCATTGGCGAGAACAAAACACTTATCTTTTTAGGTTCATTCAATTAGTATTAGGTGTGAATGTTATCACTTATTAATCCAACTTACAATGAGTTACCCTGGCAGCCTCTTAGGGCCCCGGCCCTCATTGCAAGCCACTTCCTGTCACTACATGCAGAAATCCTACCCTAATGCTCATGGAATCATAAACCTCAAAATTAAAAAAGATAATCCATAATATAATCATCAAATATGCATAAAAGCATCAATTCTCCATGAGCAAACATCCATAGAAAATCATGAACACAACAGCTCTCTATTGGCAGCTGAAGTATCACTGATAATCAAATTATCCAATGGTTCTCAATAACCAAAATATATCTCAATCAAACTGATCAAAGACTCTAAAAATGGTTGAGTCAAACATGTCACATCATGACATCATCAGGAATAAATTTAAGTCACAATCCCATCATGGCGACTAGAAAATAACCAAGGTTAACTGATCAATGACCAAAAATAATGGTTAAGTCAAGTATCTCATACATAAGAATCTCAACTATAACAATCAATAATTACAAAAAATACATAGAGCATTCCATCACATAACCATGGTTGGGTTTATAAAGATCGAGATTAAAACATCATCATGACATCACAATCACATAACCCCCAAGCCTCTGGTAGACGTCCTATACTAGTCAACACTAGTCAACCCAAAACTCAAAACAATAGCATAAAGAATACACAATGCAAACACATGTTTTGGTTTTGCTAAATTTGCAACTTGAATTTAAATGTAGAGATCTCAGTTTATGTTTCCAAGTTTGAAGAATGAATGAAGGAACACATGTATTGTTTTGGATGATAAAAGTTTTCCTTAAAAGAACTAGAAATCCATTTTCCAATTATAATATTTGTTTGATACATCCCCCACCATACTATCAACTATTTACTTAATAATTTAAAACAATTAAATCTTAAAGAGTCACCATTATGAAAATAAACCTTCAATATAAAACATTTATCAAATAATAATAACTTAAATTTATTAATAACATATTTACATATTACATATATATATATATATATATATATATATATATACATACATACATACATACATACATACATACATACATACATACATACATACATACATACATACATACATAGTTATTATGTTTCATAAAATCGAATTAACAATTTCGATTGACACCATATATCATATGAAAATAACAATGAGAATCAATTTTATATAACGTTTGTTTTAAACGTTTTAACATAAATGTTTTTGCAACATAAACATTTTTGCATAACAATATTATTAGTTAACCCCCCCCCGCCCACTGTTGCTGTGGCACACAGTACCTGCGGTCGCAGGCACTTTGCTGACAGCGGGTACGTAGTACCCCTGTTGCCGCAGACCTGCGACGACAGGTCTCTGCCTTTCGTAGGCATGGGGTACAAATCCTTCCCACGGCATTTTAATAGATACATTTTTTTAACATTGTTTCTACGCAATATGAATCGCAATGCGGTTTATTAAGTTTTTCCCCACTGTGATTTATCAATCACTCATTTGGTGTATTATATATATATACATATGTATATATATATATCAGTATATATATATATATGTATGTATATATATATATATTTGAATTTTGTATTAGATTCATAATAAATGTATACATATATATATATATATATATATGCAGATCTGAATACATAAACATGCATGTTTTTTTTCCACAAAGATTATATCTACAATTTAAGAATTTTAAAATATTTGCATTATAGATTCACTCAATTAATTTTCTAATGGATTTGGCTATAAATTTAAACCCTAGCCCTATGATCTTTTAGATCTATTCATATAAAATTCTCAAATAAATTAATCTACCCATATTGAGAATGCATAAAAATATGAAACTTCTCAGAAGACATATGGAAGAGACGAAGAAGACAGGGAATGCATGATGCAGAAATAGCATAAATAAAATTACAAGAATCTACTTGAATTCTGATGCTAAATCACTCTTCCTCAGAAAATCCGCAGAGCAAGCTCCTCCCTTCTTTAGAATTCTTGAGTCCTCCAATGCTCCAATTGCACTCCCAATGCTATCTCTAAGCCTCTATAAATGCCTGAATATAAAGAGCTTTCAGGAAACATCTAGAATGCTTCTAAAAATAGCTGGAAGGTGTCACCAACTAAGCATGGGTCTTTTCCAACCTTCAAGATGAGCCATAGGGTTGTAGACACCATGTGCTTAATTGATGCACTAACCCCCATGTTGTTGACACATAAGAAATAGAAAAGTGTGTTAATTCCCATGCAAGCTTATAACTCCAATTCACTTTTTATATAATTTCTATTTAAATATTTATAACTTCAATTTTAATCTTTATAACTTTCATTTTAATTTTTATAACTTTTATTAATTAATTTATTTATTATTTTATAATTATTATTAATTTTAATTTCTAATTTTCTTTTATTTAATTCATTTTTCTTCAATAATTCACATTTAATTAATTATAATCAAAATATCAAATAACATGATATTTTATATTAATTTTCTCAAATAATTAATTTATTAATTAAATCTATTTATTAAGACTTAATTAATAAAAAATTCACCATAGACCTCCAAGATAAAATATGAAAATCCATCATAGAGAAAATCACTCAAAATCAGTCTAAAGGATTAAAAATCATGATTCATGTCATCCGACACATTCGGTGGGTAAAATATCCAGATACTTGTCCTACCTTACTAGGACAATTGGCTTAAAGGTTTGGGATTTGGACTTGAGAATTTATCTCCCTTCTCTTATCATTGAGATAGTATAATAGGGTACGCTCATCCTAGCAATTTAGAAAAGTCAATACCTGGTACCTGCAACCTATAGAAAAACAATGCATGTACATACAATATATATAATGCTAAGCTAAACTGACAATGGCAGGAAGTGGTGCATCGTGTAGATCCCGACTAAGCAGGTGACTACGACTCCCTTCCTTAACCACATCAGAAATGCAATACAATAAGAAAACACGCACAACATACACATGCAAGTATGGGGTAAGTATCCATAATAAAACACATAAGATAATAAACCATCCATCTAATAGTCAATAATAACTGAAAATAATATAATTATCATCATGTATGCATGAAATGTAAATTCTAAGTGATATCATCACATAACCTTTGAATCCATAATATAATGTCTAATAGTGTCAAAATAATACCACTAATCCATCAACATAAACTAGTCCATCAAAGTCTGATAATAATAGCAACAATAAGTCTAGAAAAGATGTGAACGAGGGTAGGCACTACAATAACTATGCCACAATTAGAACTATAACTTTATCTTTAAATTTTATTCTTTTATATTTTATTTTCCTCTAGTTTATTAATTAATGCAAGCAATTAAAGCATAGTTTAATATTTAAATGAATAATAATAATCAAAGTATATTGTTTAAATGCAACTATAATTCAATTATTATTAAATAAATATATATAATAAATCAATATCAAATCTTTAACATTTTAATATTTTAATTCTCTTTTTGTCCAACTTCTTAAATTAGACTTTTAAATTAAATCTTTTAAACTAAAGTAAATGTTTAATTAATTAATAATTAATTAATAAGTAATTAAATATTATCATATTCTAATTTCTCTTTACCAATTTTCTAAATTTAAACTTCTAAATTAAAGCACATATTTAATTTTTTTTTTAATTAATTAAATATTATCATGCTTTAATATTTTCTTTTTAATCAAATAATATTTAATCATATTATTAACCCAAATATTATAATTAAATAATTTACCAAATAAATCACATAGCAAAATCCACATAAAAGAAACATTACCAAAACAAACCAAAACTCAAAATCAAACAACATAGACAAAGATAAACTCATAGGTTTAAAAAAGGTGGAAAGTCAGTTACGAGTCCTCCTTGCAAAGGAAGTATTGGACCTAAACATTATCTCACCATTCTTACCATTGAGTTATTGTGATAGGGCATGCTCATCTTGTCAATTTAGGGAAGTTGATGCCCATTACCTACATTCTACATAAAAGACGAGTATGCACATGTATATAAATATATCTAAATTAAACAAGCAATGGGAAGAAGTGGTACATCATGTAGATCTTGACTAGCAAGTGACTATGACTCTCTCTCTTAACTGCATCAAATATGGCAAATAGAAAGATAAAATAGACACATGCAAGTATGGGGTAAGTACCATAATAATTATAAGCCAAACATCAAATGCTCAAATAAAATAATGCATCATTATGAATATGAAGTAATCATCATTAAAGCATCATCTGACATTACTTTGAAAGAAATCACATTTATTAACTATGAATCATTAAAGCATCATAAATGCACCAATAGCCATAATCATTAAACAACACATGAAATATACTCAACTGAGTAATTTTTTATTGTTATACATGTACTCCAAGTCATGAAATATTTTCATAATTATAAATCCAATACCCTTGAAACTAACACATGCATGAAATAGGCATAAAAAGATTTTGGTAAATATAATGGAAAAGAAAACTATGGGTGGGCACTAAATCCTTATCCATTTGTTTAATATCAACTCATAGATGGAAGCATAATTTTGACATGTTTGATAAATAACAGGTCAAGCACCACAAAGATATGTACTACAATGGTTGTAAATTTCTCATTAAAAAAGTTGATGACACTATGAGAACTTTTGATTTTGGGATAACTATAGCCTTTGAGGTCACCAATATTTCTTCTAGAAATGCCATGCATCTTCAACAATCTAAAAATAGATATTATGACATTTTGGACAATATAATTATGTGCAAATTTAATTCCTTTAAACTAGTTCTATTCATTTTCAAATGGTACAAGCTATGATTGAATCAAAATGATCCTAATAGAACTATTGTTGAACATGATAATGGATTCACAATGATTAATACAAGGTCATTTGAGCCAATTGAAAATGAGCCTTATGTTCTTCCAATCCAATATGAGCAAGTGTTTTACTTTGGAATTTTACATAAACTAGGTTACTCATTTGTCCAAAAACATGATCCAAGAGGAAGATCGATAAAGTATAATGTAATTGAAGAAGAAGATAGTGAAGACAAAGTAGATAATCTAATGATGATGGTAGTGGTGGCGGCAATGATGATGATGCTAGTGATGGTGATGATGATGATGATGATGATGACGACGATGACATGTGTTTATTTTATTACCAACAATATCACCTTTATCAAAAATACTAGCATTAGACGCACTACTAATAACCACTTCATACTTCAAACCCAGGCTGAAACTGGATGATCCTTCATTACTCATAGATTCTAATAGAATTGAAACATCTTCTTCATCCTTAGCATTTATCAAATCTAAGAAATGTCCTTCTAAACTCAAAATTTTAATATTTGAATTGATTAAAGAAGAAGAATCATATGTGGCTAGAACCATGGAGTGCTCAATTTTCATTTCACGACTAGAAAAATCTTCATTTAATTCTTTGTCTTCTATAGGATGCTGCAGTACTTCATTAATATTTGAAACCTCTTTTTCAAAAACTATTGTTGCATCAATTTCTTCATCAACATTTTTAGTAAGGTGGTTGTCAGAACATATCTTAGCCTTTTCATTTGCACATATTTGATCAAGATCATTCACCAATAAATTATCTTCAAAGCAAAATGTTTCAGAAAGTTGATCTTGACCATCCATAACGAAGTAAGACTCAATACTATTATACTCTTCAATGACATCATAAATTTCATTTTTAAATAATCCATCAGCCTTGGGATGATTTTCATACCAACATTTTGAAATATCACCTGCATTCTTTTCATCCATTTCACAAATTTCATCAACATCAGGAAAAGCAAATATAGATACATCTTCTTTTTCAATTTTGCTTACCTTTCCTTCATGATCTTCAAGAATCTCCATAGGCTGGAAATGTTCTTTTTGTCGGTGCCTCTTCCAAGGTAATTCATTATCACTTTCATCCACCTCATAAGTTATTACATTCTCAAATTTAATATGATGACCACTAAAACATAATGCAGCCAACACATTTGTTTCAAGATAATTTTTAGGAAGACAACAATTTGAAGCATGATCCCCATTTATTTCTCTTTCAATTTTTCTTATCATCTCTTCAACCATATTTTCAGCTTTAGCAAAACATGACCTCACTTTCTTCTCAATATAAGACTCCTCAAGAGAATTAATCATTACCCTTTCTTCAAAACAAATAAATTCTACCATGGGGTCTTTGTTGACCAATCTTTTATCACTATGAGGAATACCTTCGTTTGTTGATAGTTGTACTTCTGGAAACTAGGACATCTCTTGTTTTTCAAGAATTGAACCACTGGTTGTGATGGACTCTTCATTTTTCTCACTAATTTTATTTTCTTTAGAAAAATTCTCTGCAGCCTTAAGTGATTCAACTAAGAGAGATGATTCCTCATTGTGCCTATGTGTAGTATTAAGTTCAATCATTGATTCCTCACTCATTTTAACAATTAATGTAGTTTCTTTGGCTTCAATAATTTCATCATCTAAAATCAAAACTGATTCTTTTGCTTTCAATTTAGGAAGTGATTCAAGATTCATACCTGTTGATTCTTGAGAGAAACTGAAATCCTCCATAGTTGCATCTAAACTATTGATGGTGTGTTTTTGGTGTTCAGACACATGTAGACCACTTTCAAAATCTTTTTGATTATTATCATCACTAGGAGAAGAAATCTCCTTTTCACCCTCAATTGATGAATCTATTGGTGAAACTAATGATTCCAAAGGAAAAACTGTTGAGAAACAAGGTATCAAAACTACCTTTTCTTCTTCCTGTGATGATTTAGGCTAAAAATATTCTTCATTCACTAGTTTTTTATCAAGCACGTCTAGGTTGACTTCTTGTTCACTAAAAATTGAAAAATTTAAAGAAATACAATCTGGAAGGGCTTCTAGCATTTCGCCCTCATCTACATGTAGTTCTATTTTTAACTTCTACAACAACTTTGTTTTCTCTTCTACCTCTTTCAATAGGTGATATCTTGCACCTATATTTCTCCATAACAACATGGTTACATGATCTTCTTTAATACTCAGGTTCATCTTTACTCCATCATTGATGCTTTCTCTCCAAACTTCAAACATATCATGCAATACGGAATCAGTAGTGTGATGAAGTTCTATAAGGGAAGGATCTAGTCTCCTTCCTTTCACCAATTTAACAGGCATGGTCCTTTTTACAATGGAGTCACCAATCTCTTGCAAGATAATAAAGTTTCTGAGAATGAAAGCACTGGACTCTTCAACCAGAAAATATGAGAATACAAACAGAGTCACCAATTTCTTGCAGAGATAACAATAATACTGAGGAAGTAAAATCTAAACACTGATCTTCTTTTCCACTCCCCAATGGAGTCACCAAAAATCTATCGATAAACAGATTGTCCTTCTTCTGATTCTCCTTTTAATTTGCCCAATTTTTAATGAAGAACAACTTTACACAACAATTGGGAAACTATTTCTGAGAATAACTAGTTTCCCTCTAAATTAAGGTACAACTCCTTATGTGAATAATGTTCAAGGAATTATGTTTCTCTCCTAAACTAACATGGGGTATGCTCTTAACCCGAGAGCAGAAAAGGAAAACCGAATTAAGCCTAAATAGGACTTAATCTAGGCAAGAAAAACTTTCTAATCTATAAACAAGCAATAGAACTCACAATTCTTATGAATCCATATACTCAACATTTAATTAAACTATAGTAAATACTAACAGAAAAATAAATGAGATGATTAAAGACTTCTAATGAATCTTTCTTTGAATACCCCAAAGCACTTCTTACTGTGGTTAATTCATATCCTTATGACAAAAGAATAAAACCTCTTTTCTCTCCTTCTGTAATTCAGAAAAAGAAAGACACATAGAAGTAATGACTAATTAAATGGAATAGAAAACCATTGACATAAAATCCTCTTTATTGGCCCTGCAATATTAAGTTTGATACATCAACAATTTTGCCCCTCCCTATATGCAATGAAAACTAATATGCCCTCTCCTCTACTCCAGCACTCTGACTGTATGCAAAAAAAAAAAAAAAACCCTTTACATGCAAAGGTTTTTACCATAAATAATGGCATCTCATGACCATTCTAATTCTTCCATAACCATTCGGTTCCCCTCTTTTCGTGACTTTTTAGTTTTCACGTGATGACTTTTGATTTCATGACCACTTCTTTCTAATTCTCCATTTTTCATTCCCATATCTCAATCCCCTAGTTGATGTAATTTATCAACAATTGTATGAAGCACGCCCATAATTTTCCATTCTTCACCTTTGTTCACCTTTACATCAAGCCTCTTCTTAAGTATTCCATACGAACTTAAATTATCTTAATGTTCTAGAAGTAGGCAAATAGTGGAAGTGAGTTTTCATTTATATCTTCCGCGATAGTAGAGTTGTCAACAACAACTAAACAACATACAACAAGTGTGTTATCACAACTTGGTAAAAATGGGTCATAAATTTTTTGATCATCAAGTTGAAAGACTCCATTGACACCGATAAAATAATCTCCAAAAAACATATCTTTATTTAACCATGACTCCACTCCATCCACTACTCTTCCAATCGTCATCATGCCTCATGATGGTAGACACTTCAAGTTATGAATGTAATTATGTATCAATGTATTGCTGCAATGACAAAGTCGCATCCATTGTAATGAAAGCAACTCTTCAACACCTAAGATTTTTTTTTAGCTTTTCACAAAAATCAATACCAATGTAGCTCTGTTTGGAGAGACTTGGTAATTCTTCAAGTTGAGGACACTCGGTGATAAACAACTTTGTAAGATTAATAAGATCACCGGATCCTATTATACTCTGCAAATCTCTACAATTGCGTACATATAGATTGATGAGAGTTGTTGGTAGTGTAATGTTCTATATCTTTTCACAAGAGTGAATATCAATCATCTCTAGGAATTTTAGTCCAGAGAGAGTTGGCAGCTCCTTATCTTCCATTATAATTTCAAATATTACAGTTGGCATGCCTTGGAGCACCAAAAACATGGATTTTCACTTTGAGCATCTAGAGTATCTTTGAGCCAAACTTCCAACATAAGAAATGTTCCTTGAGACATTCAAAAATGACCCAGATGCATGGATTTGAAAAAGAACTTGTATCTTCGAAGATACGAGCCGACAAATTTCGGCCTCTGCAAGTGCAAAAATGGACTTGGAGAACCCGATTCTAGATTTTTTGCCTAAGGCCTTTCCACACATTTTTAGCTCAAACTTAATGAAGATGAAATCTTCCTTTCTACATATTAAGAGGACCCAAATCCTTGGTTTTTGAAAATAACTCAAAAAAATTATCAAAAATGGAGTTTGCGAGATTTCAAATTCCAAGTACGAAAGAGGCTTGGCATAGCAGATTTTCAAATTTCCACTACAGGTGTTTACGGGCAATTTTAGACCAAGCTTCCTAAAGATAAAATATTCTTAAAGTGATTCTAAAAGGACCCATGTGATTCATTTTTGAGAACAAGTCATATAATACCAAAAAATCATTGGCGATTTTTTGCCTCTATTGGTGCACAAAAATAATGGGGAAGCCAAATTTTGAAAATCGGCCAGGCAATTTCTCTTCCATTTCTTCATCATTTTGCCTTCCATTTCTTGTAATGATTTCATATGAGCCCAAAGAAATAATGCATGGCTTCAATTCATGTGAAACATCGACTTCTACTACCTGTTGAATCATGTTTTATTGGACTGTGTCGTGCCTTGAATGACTATTTCTGCATCGTGGCTTCATATGACTGTGACAACTTTATCAGATCACATCTTGCCAATTACTACCCTCTATTTTCTTTGACACCATGAAGACTAATCAAAATATACTTGAAGATGAAGTATGTATTTGAACTCAATCAAGAACCACGGCTTGAACCAAAAATGAGGTTTTTTTGAATGCATATCTGTTGCAGATTCTAATTATACTTTAGTACCATAAAAATGTAATACATGTACAAATTGTAACATTCAAGTAGCTATATCTTTTAAGAGCTCAACTTCTTCAAATGTGTCATTCTTAAAAAGCCATTTTGTATTAAGAAATTTCAAAAAGATTAGTCTTTCATGCATTTTAAACTTTAAAACTTCCCTTCAAATCTGGTCACTTATTTGAAATGGGACCTTTATTGATATCAGATAAGATATAATTGTACTTTGATCACCTGGAGATCTTCCAAATTTGTAGAGCCTTTAGTAATCAAATGTCTTTCTGGATTGCACATACTGCTCCATGAATCTCTGAAATAAGAAAGACTTGTATATCCTTTATTTGAGAAGATCATCAATAAAACATGTTATCCTTTCTGAGTGGGAACTATCACTTACCCAACATGATGACACTTAAACCAACCACCTAGCTTATGAATGAGAAGGCAAGAAAGAGAGAAATCCGACAAGGATGGCCTACCTATGAATGACTTAGACCTAGACACAAAACTGACTTGAGGACTATATGACTCCAATATTGCCAAAAAAATGGGTGACTTAAAGTCAGGCAATAGTGTACCAGTTTGCAAGTATTGATGAATCCGTATACACACTTTCCCAGCTCCATTCTATTTGTAAAAATCACTTTTCTACTATTATTTCTAGTCCTACAAATCTGAGTGCCCCAATTTGACTACTCACCAAATTTACCTAGTTATTCATCATAAACCCTAATCATAGATTTATACTATTCTTGTGGCAATGAACTAACACCCAAGTTTTTGTACTATCAAGTGTTAGTTTTCCCTATTTTCAAAGCCAAAACCAAACACATTTTATGGTTTTCTGACATGTTTTCTTGTAGGCAGTTCTAAGAAGGAAACTTTGATGGTCAATATCTTTTGACTCTAAATTCACCATGAGACAAGATCTAACAAGATGCAACAATGTGGAACAAAAAAGTAATATGTTAGATCTCAAGTTTCTTCTAGGTGATTCGGTTAGTTTTTAAGGTTAGTCAGAGGACCTCTTGGTACCAAATTGGTAGTTTGTAGGAAAGGTTTAAAAATGTGTTTCAAAAGGCATAATTATTGATTCGTATTGATTTAAGTCAGTGATTTTTAGCTTAGGAAGTCAAATTATGAGATTTGGCAGGTCAATTATTTTAGTTTGATTTTTTAGCAGGACCCACGTTATGGCCTGGTTAATCCCATCAGTTCGTTGAGATATGAATGGATTGAATGTGTTTTAAAAAGTAAATATGGTTATGATTGATTATATATACTAGTACATACAACTTTTTCTTCAAACTTGAAAGGATTTGTAATTCTTAAACACATTAGCAAATATGAGATAAAAATGAACTTGTCATAAGGGCCCAAGGGTTCAAACTTGTTGAGAACCATTTCAATTTTGTTTGTTCAAAATGGAGAGAAATTTTGAATTTTTCACTTTAGGGATATGGCTATACCATTCCATAATTCTAACTTAAAGGGATTGGGTTCCTCACTTGTTGGAAAAGAGATATAGTGAGTGTCTAATTATGCAAGTCCTCAACATCACCTTTTGTGAGCTTGAGGCATCAGTAGAAGAGATTGACAAGAAGACAAAGGCATTGTATTTGAAATATATCATGGCTCAACATCTTCTTGAAAATGGATATGAGTTTTATCATGATGTGAAAACTTTTTAAAATGTTATAAAGGGTAGTTCAAAGAGCTACACTGAAGAGCAAGATCAATTTAAGAGTTTTTTTAATGGTGCTAAGAATAGTGATTGATATTGAAAACAAAAGGTTGATACAAAAATTTTCATTTAAGAAGTTATGAGGGTATCAACTAAATATGAGGACAACCGACCAAAGGGGCTTGCATGGCTCGATTCTCATGATTATTGAGTAGCCTTCCAAATTAGTTAAATAACTTTTGTTGGGCCATGTCTTTGTCCCAAGTGTTTGAAGATAGTGGTATCCTTGAGTAGAGAAAGTGTGAAGGAAATTTTCCCAACATCAATCACATGGTTTTGTTTTCCCAAAGTGACCATGACCCCTGATGTCTTATCTAAAATTAGATGTGTAGAGTTATGACCAGTTTGAAAGGTGTGATGGAATTCTGCATGTGGTGATGAGTGTGAAGCCCTATCTGAAGATCCTATTTGACTAGTCCTACTTTGACATCATGAAATCCTACCTCAACCACTTTTAAGTGGTACCAATGCATAGTGAGGCTATGGATATGGTTGTCCATGGCTAAACTCCATCCCAAGCAAGGTGTCTAATGTAAAGTGTTTTTGCACAATGTGGCAAAAAGAGAAGGCAAGTAGTAGTCCATGAGCATCTTGGAGACCCAAAGCCAATGGATGGTGAGTTTTAGTTTCCCTCAAGATATGCATCATGGAGGGGTTTTTTTTGAATAGTGATTTTTGGAAGAAGGCTACTTTCATGACCTGTGAGAGCTGAAACTATGATTTTTTCCTTCTCTGGAGAGTCTAATTGCTACTAAAGAGTAAGAGGATTTCCTAGTGTTGCAAACTTTTGAACAAGTAATACTATTGGTGTAAATAAGTATTCACTATTTACACTTCACTTAAGTTTACTTAGGTTAATGCATTATTTAATTATTTATTAGATTGACACCTAGGAGTTTGCATACTTTTATGAGTTATCATGTTGACAACATTGGAGTAAGCAACTCTAATTCAGCACATGGTGTCTAAAACACTAGAGTTTGCATAATTAATCAAGTTGTCATAGTGGCAATATAGTTATTCACACTCTTATTTTAGCACATGGTGTCTACAACATAATTTTACATGCTACACCTTTGTAGGTTTATCCTCTCATCATCACACTTACTCCTATGCTTAATGGAGGATAATCCACTTCTGGTGGACATGTGCCTTGTTGTAAGACTTATCAGTATGTTGATTCCTAGGTATTCTAGAAGATTTCTAGAGGCCTTCATATACAAGCAATCCTAGTGTGTATGTACACAATACTGAACATGCAATGACAATAAATCAATTTTGGATATTGTTATTATGATCATACCTTGTTGGTCTACTATTGTTCTTGTGCTTTAGTTCCTTGATCTTGGGTGATTTTTCCCTAAGGAAAATTCTTATATGGTATCAGAGCTATACCAAATTCTTACATGGTATCAAAGCTGAGGGAATTTCTCTTCACATAGCCATTGGAGATCGATTTTACTTCAACTCACAGAGGACCTTGACCCAGATCCAGAGTATCATAGTCATTGGGAGCATCTAGAGCCAAAGAAAACATCATTATTACATCTAGAACATTGATTCAGTGAAATTTGACTATAAATTTGCCTACCCTAGGACATAGTCAAATTTGAGGCAATTATTTTTGCAAATCGGCACCAGAAGGCCCAATTTGTGGAATAGGTATGATCATTTCAGATTTCTAAATTTAATTTTTAGATCTATATACTTTATTATTTCAGTCTTTGCAATTTCTTTTCATTATTTTTTGGATCTATGTATTTCGTCCAAAAAAAATTTGGCCATCAAGCCTATAGTTGGAGAGATTTTTTGAAAGTGAAGAATGGAGTTTGTTGGTGCCAATCAAATATTGGCATCATATTTAGAAGGTCAAGAAACCTTGAAATTGAATTTTGTTTCACCAAAATTGGACATATAAGGTGAAACCTAGAGTAAATTTATTTTTGGAGGTGCGGCGGTAGTGATTCAGAAAAAAATAATTGTAGAGGTGATTTTCAAATAGCAATATCTCCCTCATACTGACTCCTTTCTACAAGTAATTTTTCTTTGTTTTCAGGTAGAATTTCGTGATCTACACATTGTTGTAGGATGTTTGATATCTCTATTCCTAAATTTTTCTTCAAGTCACAAATATTGATTTTTGCAACCTTAAATGCTTAGTATGGGCTCATCTTGACAGATTTACAGGTTTCATTTTTTTTTAAAGTGCTTAATTTTTCATCTACTTTCCAAATCTACAATAAGATCATAGGGTTGTGTGGATAGAAATATCACTTTCAGAAATGGGTCTTTTTCAACATTGTATTTCTTTGATTGCTCTTCAAAATTGTTTTACATCTAAGACACAATGCTTAGTGCCAAATTTGAACCTCAAAAGGCAGTTGTAAACAAAAAAAATTAGAAGTCCTCTTTATACATTTCTTAAAAGTGGCCTATTGTACACCCACTACATATAAAGCACCAAATCATACATTCGGGGTGGGGGGGAGTTGATTATTTTTTCTACATTTTGGGGGGTGCATTGAGTAGTACATCATGGATGAGGAAGATTTAATTACCTTGACAACACAAAACTATAAGTAGTGGAGTTAATTGGTTCTCACTTATCTTAGTTAGCATAATGCATTGCCATATGTGAAAGGACCTTCATACAATGATGACACTAGTTCCATAATTTTTGGTGCACTCTTTCTACATATGGATATGGAGGTTATGGATTCACTTGATGACATGAAGTCAACTAATTTATCTAATTTTTGGATCTATCTTTGGGAGATGTATGGAGATCCACAAATTCCTCCATTACTAAAAGATCTTTTACTTGTAGCTATAGCTACATCCTCTCTAGATGACATCACACCTCCTAATGCTCCTATTGCTACTACTGATCTAGTTTCAATTCTAGATGCTTTTGATTCAGTGTAGTAGGAAACACTATGTCTTTCTACATTAGCTTCATGGGATAACTTCCTTCCAGACATTGTAGAGCTATTCGTGGAGTCTCACATTGAAGATGTGGGAGACATCATCAATGATATTCATCTTCTCTTTGTTGAGGTGAATACTTCATCCATTTCCATAGTGATTGGTTTATGTACTTCAGCAAAATAGGGTACACCTTATCTTCTAGCTCCAGCATCAGTGGATGACTTCTTGATAGATATTTTAGGTTTGTTCATGGATTCAAACATAGCAGATTTGGGAGAGATCTTTGATGATCTACATCTTCTCTTTAATGAAGAAAAATCTTTTTTAGTTGTTGCAAGGGTTCACTCTAACCCTCCTATCCATTCTCTACATGATCAGTCTTCACATGTTGATATGATTGTGGATCCTTATGTACAACAGTTACAGGAGATCTCTTTATCATTTGAGGAGACAGTTGGTTCTTTGGAACAAGTTCTACATCCATCCTTGTTAGAATTGCAATTTTTCTTTTTAGCAATGTTGGAAGGGGCAACCATCATCATTGACATAGGGAAATTTGAGCAAGTTTTCTAGATACCATTCATCTTCAAGATTCTTTCTACAAATAGGGAAAGCATCTCACCTGTACCTCTGCCATTGTTTCTTCCAAATGGGAGGAACATTATTTAGTAGCATTAGATTAGCTTCTACATTGGAGCACCTATCACTGATTGAAACTCTATGTTTAGGGGGGGACTACCTTGTCTCCTTCTTCTTCTCTTTTATGGGGGGACTTTTCCTCTTATGGGGTTTTGTCCTTCTAGTTCTCTTTTATATATACTTGATGTGTGTCATAATGGGGGGATCTCAATTACTCCATCTATCCATGCATCTTGTTTTTTCATCTCTCTTTTTTGGGTAGGGATTTTCACATGAGGTTTTCCCTCTTTCTCCAGTTTATGAGAGATTGCATTATTTTGTACATGGGTACCTAACATGGCCTAGTAGCAAGGACCCATCATGCATTTTCATCCTATCTTTTGTGAGCTTAAGTGTGTTTCCCTAAGCTACACTTAAGGGGGGTGTTGGTGTAAATAAGTATTCACTATTTACACTTTACTTAGGTTTACTTAGGTTAATGCATTATTTAATTATTTATTAGTTTGACACCTAGGAGTTTGCATACTTTTATGAGTTCTCATGTTGACAACACTGGAGTAAGCAACTCTAATTTAGCACATGGTGTCTACAACACTAGAGTTTGCATAATTAACTAAGTTGTCATTGTGACAACACAATTATTTGAACTCTTATTTTAGAATATGGTGTCTACAACATAATTTTACATGCTACACGTTTGTAGGCTTATCCTCTCATCATCGCACTTACTCATGTGCTTAATGGAGGATGATATACTTCTAGTGGACATGTGCCTTATTGTAAGACTTATCAATGTGCTAATTCCTAGGCATTCTAGAAGCATTCCAGAGGCCTTTATATATAGGAACTCCTAGTGTGTATGTACACAACACTAAACATGCAATGACAATAAATCAATTTTGGATATTGTTATTCTGATCATACCTTGTTGGTTTGTTGTTGTGCTTGTGCTTGAGTTCCTTGATCTTGGAAATTTTTCCCTAAGAAAAATTCTTACAAATACCTTGTAAGTGATATGTCAAAAGTTCATTCCTCATATAAATTTTTGAGACCCAAGCAACTGGAGATGTATTGAGAGGCCTATGTTTTTAACAAAAGGAGATGTCTACCTTATAAATCCCATGTTGAATAGGTGTTGAAATTTTAAAACCTTTTTAAGAAAGAACCTCTATAAAGAAACTTTTGAATCTTTAGCTTAATGACAAAAGTCTACCCTTGTGTGAGGGCCCACTTGGCCAGTTGGAGGGAAGGATAAGTATTTTTGAATAGCCAGACCAATGATTAGGCAATGATGTGGCAACTAGACCAACCATAGATTGACACATGGTAGCAAGTAGATGAGTCAGAAAGTGACATGTGGAAGTGATCTCCAGAGCCTTGCATAGATTCCAAGGTCGTGACATGGTACAATGTTGCTAGTAATGTGGTGGTTGTTGATGGTGATAATGACATAGCAACAAACCACCATGTGGCAGGGCTAGTGACCTAGATTTGATGATTTGGAGATAGATGACAGAGCAATGATGTGGACAGAGGTCCCACATGTCATGACATCACTATGTCATGATGATGTGGTGAACTATTTAGGTGTCATAGAACATAGTGACACATGGTGATTGATGTTGAGATGGCAGTTGTAGGACATATGTATAGGATTTCACTAGGTGGCACATGATCAATGGTTGTCGCTATGTCTCCAAGAAAAGATACATGTCAGTTAAGGATAGTGACATGACAACCCAACTAGGGGCCACCACATGGCAGTGGGTTAGTCAAATACAATAGTTTATGGACCAATGTTGTAGTGCCACATGGTGACTAGGTGGTAGAGGTACTAATAAAATAGGTAATAAAGCATAACCCAACAAATCAGAGTGTGACATGTGTCACAACTCGATCAAACTAGTTTGACTTGAATGGAAGATAAGAGAGAAAATTCAAAAGTGCAAAAATTTAATATTTTATTATTTCTTATTTTGAAATTACATGCAAGCCATTTTAAATAAACCCTAGGTTATATTTTGAAGTTTCAACATAAGAAAGATTTAATTTTTTGCAAAAGGAATTGCAAACCTAAAAGCTAGTCAGGGAGCTTGAATTTCAACTGGACATTCTGGGCATCTTCAATGTGCTAACATAGCACTAAAATATACCATTGGAACCATGAGAAAATGAAAATTTTCTTTTGAGGTTTATTTTTGCATAGGAAGCCATGTGTTCAATTTATTTGGGGTTTTGTGCTAGTGCCTTTTTTCAACCTCATTCAATCAAGGCAATTCAAATCTGATTTTTGGGAAAATGATGAATTGGGTGAACACTAGAGGCAATAAGCATTCAGTTAGGGATGGATTTTCTCACCACCAAATAAATTTTAATGAATGATTCATCATCATTTTAGATGTATATTGATATTTTAATAGAATAAGTGATTTTCATCATTAAGGAAGAGATATTTCAAGTTTGTTACACTCAATGATGAGAGATACTTTGCAATAGTAGGGAATTCATATTTAAGTGGACACATGTCACTTCCAGATTAGATCTGACTTCTTCTTCCTTTCCTATATCTTTCTCTTTCTATCTGATTGTAAGGGTTCCAATTTTTTTCTATTTGTCATTGCTATGATACCAAGGTTGGTTCTAGTTTGTCTAAGATACCACAAGTTTGGATCTAGAGCTTTGATCTCACCATTCTTCATCTTTTATTATTATATGAACAAGAGTAGTGAAGCTAACACTAATAGTTCTTGTCTATTTAGTTGTTCTATGAGTTATTTACATGCATCTTGAATGTATAGTTTCAAAGAGATGAATACAATGAACAAAAAAATTCTTAGTTTCATTTTGATTCTCATCTCCTATCTCTATAATTTTAGGGACAAAGAACCAAAACCCTTTTACATCCCCTTAAGGTTGTATGTTTGTATGTTTTGTTGTTGGAATAAAGAGCAAGTAAATGCTTGATGTATTTGATAGGGTTGTTGGTTATTTGAGAGGGATATTTCATAAGAATGAGGTCTTTATGAAAATTAATGTATGATTCACAAATTGATAAGATAGATATAATATGTTGATGTATGGAATATGTCACTAGTATCATAGATGTATGTGTGTGATTTATGGAATTACCCAACAGATAAGATGTTGATCATCTATAGGATCAACATTTTTCTTACTGTTGCATATTTGGGATCTGTTGAAATCAAATTTATAATAATCCATTTCCCTTTCTATTTAAGAGTTGATAGGATTCCCTCACTTAGCTTGTGGATTTCATAGGGTTTGTAGTTTTCTACTGCACATCTTTGTTATTTCATAAGTATAGGAGAAATATAGGTTTTATCTACTTTGTTTAGATTTTTTTGTATGCTTTTAACATTGGTACCCTATGAAGAATCTATAGGTTCACCCACATAGGTTTTATAGAGCCTAAAGTAGATAAAGGTCTAACCTTATAGTTGGCTAGGTGTTTGAAAGGATATGTTATAGATGGGAAGTAGCTACCCCTAGATGTATTCTATTCTCATTGGGATATTTGAAATGTGATGTTTTAAAACACCAACATTATGTTCTATGTAATTTTCAAGATAAGTATCATGTAATTTGTAACTAACTTAAGACAAATGATTTACATATGCAGGAAACTATACCCCTTTGATGAGGATCATAGACAGTGACATGGATTGAGAGGTATAATTTTATTACATGTTTCTTTCTCTTTACCTTCAACATTAAATTTAGGAAAACTTCATTTATATTAGCCTCATTTTATGTAAAAGTATTTTTCTCCTTCAACTATATCTCTCATTTGATGGGGTACAAGTAGTACCAAATAGGTATCTATCAGATTTGTCTTCCTTGAGCAAGGAAAATGCGAGAATAGAAGAGGATAGTGAGACATGTAATAGGTCTACAAAAGATAGATAAACTAGAGGTCAAAATATTAGAAGAAAATTCAATAAAGACTTACAATTTTTCCATGCTTAATGGGGGTCATGTTGTTATGATGATGAGACAAAGGGAATCATCAAGGTTCCCTTGAGGTGCAGACATCTTTAGAAAGAATGGGTACCCAAGGAATTACCTCCAATTAACATTGATTTTTGTGTTAACAAGAGGATATATCACATAGCTCCATCATCATTACATGGTTTGGGCCTATTTTCCATGGATGACATAAAGGTCAATCATAAAAAAGTTGTTGAATTGATGGAGTATGTAGGACCTTGTTACAATCATAATAATTGGATGCATATAGTTCAATATTAAAAAAAAGTATGCATAGATATGCACTATCAACAAATTATCTACAATGGAAAGAAAATGATCAAAGTAAAAGACTTGTTGTTTACATTGATGGAGGGCCAAAAGAAATGGGGAAAATTATAGGTTTTATAAATAATACGCATCTTGGATCAACTAATAAGAAACCCAATTGCATTTATGAGGCGCATGAGAGAAATCATTTTTTTGTATGTATGATAAAATCAATAAGTGTAGGGGAAGAGTTGCTAATATATTATAATTTGAATCACATAGATAGAAAGAAAGTTCCTATAATGGGACTTGTAAGTACTATATCTATAATATTTAAACTAATTACTTCCAATTAATAACTCCAATATGCAATTTACCATTTTTTTAATAAGTTTCTTTTTGCTAATTTGACTATTCCTTTCATTATTCTGATGTTTTTATATATATTCTTTTTTCACAAGGAAACATGGCTGATCCATCAGATGATAGAGGCAAGGATGTTGCTCCCACCCTTTATTTAGTGCAGGTAAACCTTTTGTATAAAAAATTGTGTAATGGAAATTTTATAAAGTGTCATATTATTATGCTATTTGCATTAAGGTTTTGGACTTGTTTTGATTGTTTTGCTAATTTTTTTGTCATAATTTGATGGTTAGGGAAGGCAAAATAACATATTACACAAGAGAAATTAGTTGTTGATATGAAATCCATATTATTATGTGATGATGACATTGCATATACCAATGACCTTGTAAGCATTTGTAAAAAGAGCCTCAAAAGCATAAATCTACAAATTCTTGTACTTGTGATAGATCTAAGTCCAATCAAAGAGAAAGAGGGAACAAGAAATGAATTGTGTCAGAGAGCATATTGTCTGAAGTAAGAAACAATGAATCTTTAGCTAGAACAATAGTTCAATAAAGATTTATGTTTTATACTAATTTATAGATCATGAACCAAAATATGTTTGTGTTGTTACAACATTTCTTGAGACCTTGCCAAGTTCTTCCACCTGATGAGGGTACCGGTGCAACTCCTATAGGTATGTGATTCCAATTTTCAACTATTAGAAGGGACATCATCAAAATCACCAATGCTTCTTTATTGTAGTCCATTAATAGTCAAAACTGCACCATTATTTTCTTCATGATTATTATTGACAATTTTATATTACTATTGTCATGTTTTTGTGATCTATATTTTAAAAAGATAATACATTTTATATATGATTATTTTTTAGGTCTTGATGATGTGCAGATGCCTTCTTTGATGAAGCTAGTTAGCACTTGAAGATTATTGACTGGAGGATCAACAAAAAGGAGCATGCAAACATCCACACCTGCTCCAACTAGAGATGGTAAATCCTTATTTTGCTATGTTTTGTTATATGTTAAATATGATTTTATTTGTACTTTCTTGTTCATTTGATCATAGTATGACATTAATTACCTTTATGCAGTGATAGGTACACCTTCTCATGATGATAGAATAGAGACTAGTACTAGTGATAATTTACTAGCCTTTCTTGGAGCAGCCTATATTAGTTCTACTAGATTGTTAGAGGCATCATTGTTAATGGCTGAGAAAGATATGATTTCCTTAAAATTTCCTAAGCTTGTGGGTACTTTAAAATTGTAATTATTTAGAGTGTAAGTGTACTTTAATTATTCATAACTCAATTTTTACTAATGATCTCATGATGATTTTGTAGGAAATGGTCTTTTTTATAAAAAAAATTTTATGATTTAACATTGAAGATATTTAGACCCATATTATGTAAAAGGTATGAAACTTCATATAATTGATTGCTACATTTTTTTGGTCATCCATTTTTTGTAATATATTCAAGGTACATAGCTTGAACTATTTTTTTTGTCTAACAATTTTTTTTTTTTTTTTTTTGTTGAAAGGTAGAATGAGCAAGGCCTTGAATTAAAAAATAAGCTCATAAAATCTTTAGAGGATCTCTTTGGTCAAAATATTTTGAACAAAGTCCAAATTCTTAAAAAATCTTGCAAAAATCTATAGACTATGAGAGACCAATACAGAAGGGTTCTAAAGCTAAACCCAAAGTATGAATGTCCTATGTTTCCAAAGCTAGATTGGAATGAAATAATTGAAGATGCAAAATAGATATGATTAGGAGATAAAGGAATTAAAGAACCACCCAAAAAACATAGGTATGTGGTAGTATTAATGTAAATATGCAAAAAATATTGATCTTTATATGTATATAATCTAACATATTTCAAATTTTGCATATATAGGCTATAGGAGACATCAAAGGCTACACAAGATGGAAAAGATAAGGTTGGTCAACACCATCTTTTTTCTGGTGGATATATGAAAATTCACTCATGACTTGTAAGTAGTAGTAAATAAAATTATTGGAAATATAAGAGTAGTAACTGAGAGGGGTGGGGTGAATCAACTACTAAAGCCCAGATCCTTTAGATGTCAATACAAATCAACACTAAACTTTGTTGAAGCTGAAAATACTACTATTACTCAGTTAGCATTGAATCACTCGACAAACGATAAGAATCTCTGTTATTTGGCAATTACTAAAATATTTACTTCTTATTATTTTTAGTGTTATTAACCATAATTAACTTAGTTTCAAAAATAGAAAGCATATAACATGAAAACATATGACACCAGGATTTAACATGGAAACCCAATTTTGTGAAAAACCACCAATTGCAACTAGTTATAATTTTTCACTCTTCTGAAGTGAGCCTTGTTAGGGGCCACCCATGTTAAAGGTTATAAAACACACTATAATATGTGACACTATTAAAGGATGTAATCACCCTTTTGGGAGTGCCCTTGTTAGAGGTCTTTACACACTTAAATCTAGAAATGCTACCTTGTTAGAGGATTTGGAAAATAGTTGTTAAGCTAACTCTGTTAAGAGATTTGATACATTACTACAATTATTAGAGAGTAACAATGATATGACCTAATTGTTGATGCAATAGAATTGTTGATTTTAGATCTTTGTTTTGGCTTAAATACCTAATCCTCCTTGATCAAATAATTTTTTTTAGCTTGGTCAACTTAGGAAACTCTGTTATCCTTCTAATTTTCTTACTTGGTATATATTTTCAATCTCATGCCTCTCTTCTTCAATCCCACAACTTGACCTTATACTTATATCTTTTTCCTTGTCAAGTTGGCTTGAATATACTTACAAATATGCAATATTCATCCCTTATGTTAGATAGATTTAACAAATAAATTCATCAAACTAAATATATTAGTTCAAGAAAATCCTTAATTAGCTGACCCAGCCTAGTCAACTAAATTAGAAAAGACTTTCTTCAAACTTCCTTTGGTAACTGAGTGATCGTGGTTAACACTAGTTCTTTGCCAACTTTTCTTTGGTTCTTGAGTGAACTTGGAAGACATTGTCTTCCTACAAACTTTATTTGGTGCCCAAGTGAACTTAGCAGATACTATCTTTGAACTTGATTGTCTCTAGAATGCTTGGCAGTCATTGGAAATTTTATTCATTGCTCGAGTGAGATTGACAGACACTAATTGGTAATGACTTGAAATGTTGTGTAACATTAAAGATAATATATAATTGAACAATTATTTTCAACAATCTCCCTCTTTGGCATTGATGGAAACACATGTCAGAATATAATGAAAATTTAAAGAAAAATAGAAAGATAATATCTTTAGTCTCATTTTGATTCTCATCCATGATATCTCCCTTCAACAGTGTGAACTCCCTCTAACATCAATATCTCCCTCTGGAATGATTCTTTGATTACTCTAATTGTTGTTTCTCTCTCTATCAGCAAACTTTCCTTCTTTATTCTTTATATGACTTGACAACAAACTCTCCCTTAATGCCAAAAGCATAAAAAATCACAAAATTTATTGATATTGACAAAAAAATCTCTCTCTTTGACCTCTCATGCAAAATATAGCATTCAATGGACTTCTTATGTACCTAATGTATTGATTCATATGCAAAAATCTTCTCTTTACAATACTGCATCAACTTGACTGATCTTCAACATGCTTGGTTGATGCATCACTAAAATTTGATTAGTGAACTTTAGATAGGGGAATGACCCCTAGCTTACCTCTTAGTTACAAAAATGAACCCTTAGGTAATGGCTTGGTGAATATGTCTGCAATCTATTCTTTTAAATTCATATATTCCAATCTTACCTTCTTATATTGTACCAGTTCTCTTAAGAAATGATAATTAAAATGTGCTTGGTTTTGATATACATCATAGGATTCTTATAAATGTTAATTGCACTAGTGTTATAGTAGAAAACAAAAACTAGACCCTTGATCTCTTCCTTCATACCTATCAATAGTTTTTTGAACTGAATGATATAAAAATTGAACAATTGAATATTGCAACAACATATTCTTTTTCTACTATTGACTAAGAGATACATTTCTTCTTCTTGCTTTTCCAAGACACTAGCCTCTTTCTAAGAAAGAATGTTCCACCACCAGTGCTCTTTCTATAATTAATACTTCTTGCCAATCAACATTAGTGAATGCTTTTAATTCAATGTTGCCTCCTTTCTTATACCACAAATCATAATCTTCAGTACCCTTTAGATACCTCATGATTCTTTTGATTTCCATCATATGATTCTCTTTTGGATTAGTAGATAATATTTCCACCATTCCAACAACTAATGATATATTAGGTCTTTATACAACACATATTGAAGTATTCCAATCATTGATTTGTATGTAATCTAATCTACCTATTTTAAATCATCGTCTTTGGAAAGCTTATGTCTAGTAGACATAGGTGTTCCAATTGGTCTATAATCCTCTATTCCAAACTTCTTCAATATCTCCTTAGTGTATTTTGATAGAGTAATATAGATACCATCCTTCTTCTATTAAATTTGCAGGAAAACAAAGAATTTGATTTCTCCAAATATTGACATCTCAAATTCTTTACTCATTTCCTATAAAAAAATATTTGCACAAAACATCATTTCTAGTAAACAATGTATCATCCACAAAGATCTCTACTAATGCAATCTTCTTATCTGGTCCTTCTTTGATGTATAGATTGTTGTTGTCATAATTTCTTTACAAACTAATTTTTATGAGATACTTATACAATCTCTCATACTAGGCTTTGTGGGCTTGTTTGAGACCATACAAATCTTTGTGTAGTCTAAAAACCATGTCCCTTTTTCTAGTATCAATGAAACCTTTTGATTGCTCAATGTAGACTTCTTCTAAAATTTCATTCAAGAATAGTGATTTCACATCCATCTAATACACTGTGAATCCTTTGTGTGTTGCATATGCAAGGAGTGTTCTAACACCTTCTAGTCTAGAAAAAAGAGAAAAGGTTTCTCCATATTCAATACCTTCCTCTTGAGTATATCACTAGCAAACTAGCCTTGCCTTGTTTCTTGAAACTTCTCCATTCTCATTCAACTTATTTTTGAATAACCATTTTGTGTCAATTACATTTTTATCCTTGGTTCTAGGAACAAGAGTTCAAGTCTTATTGCTTTCAATCTAATCAATTTCTTCTTGCATTGCTTCTATCTAGATTACATTCTCTAATGCAACTTTGATAGATCTAGGTTAAAATTTAGTAAGCAAACATGTACTTTTTAATTTTTTCCTTGTAATTGTACCAACTAACTAATCTGTAATGATTTTCTCGATTGCATGATGCCTTTTGACATATCCAGCAAGTCTAGGCTCCTTATGAAATCACCAAGTTCACCATGATCTTTTGAATCATGCTCAGGTCCCATTGTCTATGACTCAGGTCCATTAGACTATGACTTAGCTTCCTCTTGTTGAAACTTGGGTCCTTTTGATGACTTAGATTGAATTGGAGATTTTGGGGACCTGGGTGGTAAAGGCTGTTGATTTCCACTTTAAACTTTAGGTATAGTATCAAGCTCATAGTAAACAAAGTTTTTGTAGTCTTCAAGTTCCTTACTGCTTTGTTCTTTACTCTTTTCTACAAACTCATCAATCTTCAGATGTACGCTTTCTATGAATTTATAAGTAGATAGATTTAGACATTTATATGCTTTGTTCTTATTGGAATATCCCATAAATATGCCTTCATAACTTTTCACATCAAATTTTCCTTTTCTTAACTCTTTCAAAATATAACATTTGTTTCCAAATACTTTGAAGTAACACACATTAGGTTTATAGCCATACCATAATTCAAAAGATGTTTTATTTAAATCCTTCATCAACTAAACTTAGTTCAAGGTATGAACTGTAGTGTTGATTGCTTCCTTCTAGTATTTGATAGCAATGTTCTTCTCTATCATCAGGGTCCTTACATAATCCATGATTGATCTATTCCTTCTTTCAATAATACCATTCTACTAAGGTGTTCCAAGTGTAGACACTTGTCTTTTGATTCCTCTTTCATTGCATAATTCATTGAATTCATTAGAAATGAATTCTCCTCCTCTATCTGGTCTTAAATATTTTAGTTCATTTCTTGTTTCTTTATCTACTCTAGCGAAATATCATTTGAACTTTTGAAAAGCTTCTAATTTATCCTTCAAATATATAACTTTCATCATTCTAGAATAATCATCAATAAATAAAATAAAGTACTTATCTCCTATGTAGCTTTCTATGCCAATAGGGCCACAAATGTTTCTATGAACCAGCTCTAAGACTTCTTGAGAATGATAGTTTTTTCTTTTAAAACTTGTCTTTCCCATCTTACCAATTTGACAATTCTTGCACATGCCCATGCTAGGTTTCTTGAGGCTTGGAATGCCTCTCACTCTTCTAATTTTTCTTATGTTGACCATATTATAGAAATTCACATGGCACAACCTTTTATGTCATAACCAGTTTTCTTCTACTTGAGCTAAGAAACATGAAATTTCATTTAGTTCTAGGTAGAATAGGTTACCTTTTGTTTTCTTTCTAGTCCCAACTAGATTTCCTTTCTCATCTAGTAGATTGGCCTTTGCATTCATGATTTCTACCTTGAATCCAATGTTATTAAATTGAGCCACACTAACTAGATTATGATTTAGTCCTTCAACCAAATGAGAATTATCATATATGAGATCATTGGTTAGTGTAATACAACCTTTACCTTTCACATAACATGGATCATCATTGCCAAATCTAACACATCCACCATCATAGTGTACCAAGTTCTCAAATTTAGATTTGTCACCAAACATATGGTGAGAACAACCACTATAAATAATCCCTGTATCATTCTTAGTAATCTGTGAGAGAAGTGGCATCTTATCATTCTCATCATTTGATTCATTCTTAATAGCAATGTAGACTATTTCATCTTCTTTGCTACTATTAGAGTCTTTATCAATGTAACTAGATTTCTTACCTTTGTCCTTGTAGTCTTTGTAACTTTTCAAATCCTTCTTGCCCTTGTATTTCTCATGCTTATTTTCATCTTTTTCTTCTCTATTTGGATACCTTCCAAAAATGTGACCAACTTCTTCACAAGAAAAGAAGATCAAAGGAATCTTACCTTTGTACTTTCCTTTGCCCTTGGGAAATCATCTTGCAAATAATGCTTCAATGACTTCAATATCTTCATCAAAACCATCTTCATCCCCACTATTAGATTTCCCTTTTGATTTTGCATCTTTCTTCTTAAGTGATAGATTGGCTTGAGAGCTCAAGGTTGCTAGAGTTAGGAACATAGTTATCATAGTTATCTAACTCAAATGTTGTCAATATTCCCACTACTGTATTCAATGTTATATCATTCTTTGGATTGCATCTCATCTCTTGAATTGCTGAAACTAAAATTGCATATATAGGAAGAAGTGTTCTGAGAACCTTTCTTACCACTATCTCATCTTCTATCTTTTCTCTTGAGGCTTTGATTGCACACACATTGGCTTTGATTCTATCACTGTATTTTGTAATGTTCTCATCCACTCTCATCCTCATTTTATCAAATTGACCTCTTAGACTTTTTTCCTTATCTCTCCTTACATTATAATCACCTCCATAGATAGCTTTCAACTTGATCCATATCTCATAAGTAGTACCATAGTCTTTGACTTCATCAAATTGAACATAGTTGAGAGATGAAGCAATATCAATCATCATAATGTTATGATTCTTCTTTCATATAATTTCTTCAACAATTATAGTTCTAATAGGTGCCACATACTTGGTTTCCATGTACTTTTGGCCTGAGTCTCTAATGGTTTTCAAATGCAATCTAATGAGTTTATACCATGCCTTGAAGTTATCCCTATCCAACTTAGGGATCTCCCTTCTGTAAGACATCTTGATCTTTAGCTTAGGTCCTTGAAACCTTCTCTGCAAGAACCAAAAGTTCTGATACCAATTGCTGAAAATACAAGAGTAGTAACTAAGAGGGGAGGGGTGAATTAGTTACTACAAAAATAAATCCCAAATCCCTTAGATTTCAACACAAATCAAAACCAAACTCTATTGAAACTTAAAGTATTATTGTTACTCGATTAGCACTAAATCACTTGGAAAACACTAAGAATCTCTATTACTTGACAATTACTAAAATATTTATTTATTAAGATGTTTAGTGTTATTAACCACAATTAAATTATATGTAGAGATATAAATAAAATAACATGAACACATATGACACCAGGATTTAACATGGAAACCCAATTTTGGAAAAACCACCAATTGCAACTAGTTGCTATTTTGTACTCTTCAAAAGTGAGCCATATTAGGAGCCAAACTTGTTAAAGGTTAAAAAATACACTATAAGGTATGACCCTATTAAAGGATTTAATCACCCTATTAGGAGTGGCCTTGTTAGAAGTTTTTTGACACTTCAATCTAGAAATGCCACCGTGTTAAAGGATTTGGAAAATAGCCAGTAAGCTAACTCCGTTAAGAGATTTGATACACTACTACAATTATTAGAGAGTAATAATGATATGACCTAATTGATTATACAACTGAGTTTCTAATTTCATATCTCTATTCTGGCTTGAATACTTGATCCTCCTTGATTATATGAAACTTTGAAGCTCGGTCAACTCAAGATACTCTGCTATCCTTCCAATTTGACTCCTTGGTTTTCTTTTCAATCCCATTCTTCTCTTATTCAATCCCACAACTTCACCTTATGCTTATATATTTTACCTTGTCAAGTCATCTTGAATACACTTACAAATATTCAATATTCATCTCTTAAGTTGGGTAGACTTAGCAAATAAATTCATAAAACTAAATATACTAGTTCAAGAAAATCCTTCATTAGCCGACCTAGCTCATTTAATACTAACTTAGAAAAGACTTTCTTCATACTTCCTTTGGTAACTGAGTGGTCTCAATTAACACTAGTTTTGTGCCAACTTTTCTTTGGTGCCCAAGTGAACTCGGTAAACATTGTCTTCTTGCAAACTTCCTTTGGTGCCTGAGTAAACTCGATTGATACTTTCTTCAAACTTGATTATATTTGGAATGCTTGACAATTACTAAAAAGTATCTTCATTGGGACTAATCTTGAAAGACACTAACTCGTAAAGATTTGAAATTTTGTGCAACATTAAAGACAATATACAATTGAATAATTACTTTCAGCACAAATTTCATATCAATTTTTTATATTAAATTAAAAATAGGAAATACATTCAATATTGATGATATTATGCAAAAAAATTTAGGGAGTTAAATTTAATCTAGTGCTCATAGAAGAGGATAGACAAATTGGATTCAAGCAAAGATATAAAGAAGTGTTTGCCTATCACCACACAGATTCTAGTGGCCAAAGAGATGTATAAGATTATGGTGCATTGGTTCATATAGAAGTAAATAGGCCTAATGAATAA